>JAHREE010000141.1:0-12242 GCA_033628505.1 Tringa tobata
CCCCCGGGCCCCGCACTCCGGTCGCTGCCGCGGGGATCGAGCTGATTGGTGCCGTTTGCGAGGCTGCAGGGGGATCCGTAAGCGGCCAGCGGCAGTGGGGGCTGTCGGGGAGCGGCCCCGGCCGAGCCGAGAGGCGTTCTGTCGCGATAGGGCCGTCTCTGACGTGGCAGCCGGGGGGGGGGGGGCGGGCTCCCCCGGCGGAGCAGCGCCCGCGCTTCCCCCCGTGTTGTGTTGGTGCCTGCTCGCCTTCCCTGTGATGTGGTGTGCTGCTTCGCTTCCAGCGTACGGTGTGGTGGCTGGGGGGAATTGCAAGCAGTTCTTATAACTGCAGCACAGCTGATTTCTCTCCAAAATTAGGAGTTGTTGTAATTCAAAATGGACATTTTGGTGTTCTATGTATGACATGGTTCAGGCCACCGACCCTGGAAATAGTGCTTTTGCTGTGGACTGGGGTCTGACTGTGAGATTGACTTTGTCTTCTCTTCATTGTGCTTCTCCTTCGTTAAAGAGGAGTGGTTATTCTAGAAATCGGTTTGTCATGTGTTAACATAAAGTTAACACTCTTGAACGGATGTATCTATGAAGTCTTTGGTTAAGAGTGTGAAAAATTAGTTTAATCTGCAACCTGGAAGGACTGAAAATGAGGAAATGGAAGAGATTTGTGCTACAGGTAAGAGGAAGTACAGGTTCTGCATGTCTTCACGTCAAGTCACTTTTTGTTAGTCACTTCATAGTGCAAAAGAAAGAAAAAGGTGAATTAATGGTTTTTGGTTTAAACACAGAGTAAAAACTGTTCTTAACTTTACGCAGGAGCTCAAGCAAATGACTCCACAGTCCAAATGAAGTGGTAGTACAGAACTGTTGTATCTGAAGTCATTGGAGGTTGAGCTCCTTCCTAATGAACTTTCCTGGCTCAAGCTCTAGTGGATGGATGTCAGGATCTGGCAGGGGAGGGCCTGACCTTCTCCAACTCTTCTGTAGAGTTGTCCTCTGCCTAACTTGAGAAATGCGGTCAAGCTTACAAAGAAAAACAGAGCTAATGATCAAAAAACTAAGTATCTCTTCTTGTCTGAAGATGGAAAATGAGAAATTCTAGTGCAAGGCTAAAATTCAAATAGGTTGTAGCCAAGAGATTCTTAAGTGACCTTTGGACTTGAGGTTATTTACACAGTAAAGTGCAATGTAACCTCGTCCCATCTTTCTGCTTGAAAAGTGATCTCATGTTGTTTTACAAAGTTGTGATCGAGAATCTCTGTCACTAGGGATTTATTCAGAAGAAAGTAGACTTGTAGCAATCATTATCTTTAGTACTGCTTTCTCCGGTGCAGAAAAGTGCACGTACCTGTATTGCATCGGGCCCTCAACTTTTCCCTTTACCAAATTAAGGGTATCCCCCCACACAAACATACATGCATGGGCTCTTTCCACAGAAAATATCTGCTTTATTCATTTTCCTGAGCAAAAAAAGAAACAGGAATGTGTTTGTTTGAGGGAGAACTGGAAGACACAAAAAAAACAGAGTTCTTAGGAGTGAATCCAGATCCATGTTACTCCTTTGAGGTCAGTGTCTGAGGCCTAACAAGCTTGTCTAGAATGAGAAGAGCACCTCAAGGGAGCATGGGATTTTATTTTTGGGGCTCTATCCTGTTCCTTGTAGTGCTTTGCTGTTGACAGTTGTGGTTTCTACTAGTAAAAACTTAATAACTGTGTATTCACATGAAATATATTTGTAAAGTCATACACAACAATAACGCCTAAATAGTGGCCTGTAAATGTTGCGCAGTTGCTAAATGCTTCTTATTAGTGGACTGTCTGTGTTCCTTTACATTGCATATTAGAGCAGTTTATAAATTAAATAAACATAGTATGCCTCATGGGTATTGGTGACTAAGGAAATGCGGGCAGAAGAGCTGCTGCTTTAACTGTGCACTTTTGAAGCAGCAGAAGCTCAGATAGTAAGTGAAGGCTCCTGGCTGGTTGCTGAACAGTAGGCTGTGATCCATGAAGAGCTGGCAAACCCCATGGTGCCAACTCTGCTCCTCTGCTGGCATCTGTGTCTGAGGCCTTTGTTCCAGAGGACCTCTGAGCCCTGGAAAAGCAGCTGGAAGCAGGGAGATGGCCATGTACCTCTGCTGCAACCTGCTGTTTTCTGAGACATATCGCTCCACGTTTTCTTTCCTAAGATTTCTTCTAATTGAGGAAAATAAACTTCCCCCCTCCCCCCAATTTAGTCAATACATTGAAAAGAGAACAAGGGCAAAGCAAATCAAGTCATGATTTCAGACCTGGCAGAGAAACAATTTTTTGCATGACTGGCTATTTGAGTTTCCAAACTTAGAATTTGGAAAAATGTTTGCCATTCCAAATAACAGCTCAAAAATAATTGCTAGGAGCCGTGAAGAATATAGGAGGTAACTCCATTATTATTGACTTCATGTCATAATTAGGAAATTCATGAGACTTGAAGAATCCTGTGCTTTCAAACATTGTCATGTTCAGACTGTATTTTCTAATCCATTCCAAGTCAAGTTAGATTGTTTGCACTGGGAATTACTGTCTGAAAATTGATTTGCCTTTCTCAGTGTCATTTGTTGAGTGTTAAAGGTGACCTGCAGTTGCAAGGCTGTCAAATTATATGCTGGATGCTCTAAAAAAAGTAGCGTAGACAGTAAATGTGTAATACTTTTGCTAGGTAATGTAGCTATTTCATAATTTTGTTTATGTGTCTGCGATGGACCAGATTGTTTGCTATGTGGAAGGCTTTAGTACTTTGCCATAGGCTGCTGCCAGTTTATATGTATTTTCTCAAAAAGTGCTGCTTTAGGTAGGTTTGGCATTTCTCTCTTTGAAGGAAAATGCTGCCTTTCTCAGCTGACAAATTTATGTTTAGACTTAGGTTGGTTTATTTTTTTAATTGAAACAGGATTCTATTAGTAGAACCAAAGAAGTTGTGGTTCTGTGGCTGATGTGGACTTTGTACCGAACAAAACTACTTTATTAAATGCTTCAAAAACTCTGCGAAGTTCCCATGACTAAGTATGGACTGGCTTTCCTTAGAAAAGCTTCTGTTTGTAGGTGACTGTGATCCACAGTTCATAGTAAGTATTGTGGGTACTCCGCAGCCAGGCTGACCAAACCCCTCTGCTGCTGCCTGTCGCTCTTCACCCGACTCGCAATAGCAAAATGAGGTTGATGAGAAAGTACTACAGTTTCTGCTCTCTGTCCTCCCTGGCTGGGGAAATGCTACTGCTAGAGTGCAGAAGTGGAAGGAGTTTTCCCATGTGTGAGGATGAAACAAAAATGAGAGTTTGACTCTTCAGAATTTGAGCCCAGAGCTTGGGAAGAAGAAATAAAAATGTGTTTGTTTAGCTCAAGGAGTGTTTGTGGGAGCAAAAGGAAAGGGAGAAGAATGAGAATAACGCAGTGTAGTCTCAGTATATTGCAATTACCAACCATGAGCCGAGGTCAGTGCTATAGCAGGTATATTGATGTACTCCTGAAAGTTGATCAAATTCAGAGTGTTTCCTGTTTCCTCCCCCCTTTTTTTTCCTAGTAGTGTAGATCCTGCTTTCTCCCAGTTTACCGGTCTCTCCATAGGTATTTGGTTTAAACTTTGCCTAGTCTAGCCTACTTAACTTGAAAATTAATTTAAACTTGGCATTAGGATGTATTCCAGGAGCATTTGACAATTCTAAACATTCAAAATTAAGGCAAATAAATACTGAAAGCCTTAATAAAAATTACAGCTTTGGGGTTAGGGGCAGAGGTGAGGCTGGCAATGGCTTAGAGAAATTAGTTAAGTATATTACTTGTATTTATGTGACAATACATCCAAATTTATAGCCATTATCAATCATTGATGTATCTTACATGCTTTTTTTGCTGTTTGCAGTTATTTACCAAAAGAAAATAGCATGCTAATAATTGACCGTAGCTATACGCTGCAGCATGATGCTGTGCTGCAATCTGTTTGGGCGAATTTCTCTGTCTGTAGCTTTTGACCCAAGGCCATCGTTCTTGCTGGGAGGTTTGATCAGCGGGAGAGCAGGGCTCCCTCGGGAGCTGTAGTGTCAGTGTGCCTTGGATGCAACAGAACTGCTTCGGCTGTCTTGACAACGCAGTTCTAGTTCAAGAAATGTCAAATGTGATTTTTTCTAAACTTTGGCAAGTGGTTTGTTGGGGGGCGAGGGGGTTGCTTGTTTGGGGGGGGGGTGTGTCAGGTTTTTTTTCATTTTTTATACTTACAGCTTTTGTTGTATGGTTTTACCGTCTGTGTAACTGTAGGTTTTGAGGCATTTGCTTTTTCCTGTGCTACAGTTGCTTATGGGCAGTTGGGTTGTTTTGCAGGCTCACCTGGGAGGCATTTCACATATGCAAGTTGCAAACAAAACCCCTTTTTGTTACTATTTCAGCCATTCCTGTATTTGATGTATGAGTGGGGGGTGCTTATTCAGTGTTCCTTATGGCAGAGTGAAAAAGGAGTTCAGTAATCATAGCAGATAGCCTTTCTCTAATAGCTTTATGGCACTGTTAATAAAAGCCTTTCTCGGAAATACCTCTGTATAAAGGGAGGAGGATTTTCAGCCATGCATCATAACCCTCTCCTAGAGAATATGTTTCCCTCTTGTTTTTTGAACAATATTTGTATGCTTAGCTGAACAGATTGAAGTATTTTCACCCTGGATGTCAGTAAACAAGAATAATTGGAGGAACAAGATAGAGGCACAGGCTAGGTTGTTTTGTTTCCCTGCTGTGATACACCACCACGTCAGTATTATGGGGCAATGCTTTACCTCACTTTTCGGAAGCTTTTAGGGACTGATTGTGCAAAGCTGTTACGCTTCTGACTCTGCTCTAGTGGCTGAAGTTAAGTACAAACAAATGTTTTAGTGCTGGGGCTTTGGCCTAGAATCTAAAGTTACTTCGAAGATGTGATGTAGACATCTGTCATTTTAGCTCACCTCTCTCTCTTTTTTTTTATTTTATTTTGTTGTAGTACATAGGAACATCTGGTTTTGATTGATATTTTTTTCCCACCACGTCATCAATTAAGTTTCTGAATTGGACTGCCTTATGTTGCAAAAATGATTTATTCCTTTAAAATCACATTACTGGTGCTAGCATACTTTCTGATTATCACTGGATCTGTAGTATCTATTGCCCTTGTACCTTTCCAGCGATTCAGCATCTAAAGAATGTACTAAGGCATGTGACAGCATTCTGAGAATTGAGAGCTAATGCAGCCTTGCTGCATAGTGCCCAGTGATAATGCAGGACAGATAGTGCAATCTACAAAAATATCACCTGCAAGCTTTCTGCTGTGAGTAGCGTAGCGTGAGCACCTTTTCCAGTACAATGGTATACAGGTAACTTACACCCACGCCACTGACATAAATGAACTTACAGTTCTGTTTGTACAGGTCAGTTCTGGAAGCCTGGATTTTGTCCTAATTTTGTAATCAACTTGCTCAGAAATAAAGGATATATCCTTTCTCATCCTTGGCATCAGGTGTTTTAAAGCACATCATCACTTTTGAATAATTAATTATTTCCTTTATCGCTTCAGGTATTTCCGGGAAAAGCCAGCTTCTGTTTGCACTGGTCTTCACTACCCGTTATCTGGACCTCTTCACTTCATTCATTTCATTGTATAACACATCTATGAAGGTAGAGTATACTGCAGACTTAGAAAAGCTAGTAATGTTGCATGCAGAGTGCATAATTTCATCAATAAAAGCCTTTTTAAGTGGCCCACTGTACAGTTATTACAGAGTGAGTTCTAGATGGGCTTTGGATAAAGAATGTGAAAAATGAACTCAAAACTCTACTTTTTTCTGTACTCCACATGCAATTTTAAAAACTCTTTGTATGGGGATGGTGACATTTAGAACAAATGCCATTTTGGTTATTGAAAATAAAAGCTTTTGGAAAGATGGTTCAAATGAATTGTATTTCTCAATTGAGACATTAGAGCTTAAGTAAATATCTCTTTATCCACTAAAAGGTAAATGAGTATTCAAAATGCATTGCCAGAATTGTAGCCAGTGTCTGGTCAGAGGCGGATCAAAAGCTGACAGGAGTATGCTTTTAGGAACGTAGCTTCCATCAGATGGTACCCTGTTCACTTACCCACTGAAGGTTAGTGAGCCCAAATTTGGTTTTGTTATTTTTTTATTTATTCCTGCAATTTCTGGTGCTGAGTAAAAGAGAATAAAGCGGTAGACTGGGAGAGCGCATCAGAGCAGACACATTTTTAAGCCGTTTCCTTTATTCTTGAATTTTCTTGATGCTCTCCAACTTTAGTTCAGAGGAACTTTGCCAAGAGGAAAGACTAGATAGGCAATAATGCAAAACAAACTGAAAATTTAGGGAACTAATACTGTAAAATAAAATTTTAGATCTTAAACCCACTTGTGCTGTTGTCTTCTAACAAGTCAAACATGTAAGCTTAAGTTTTAATATTAACAGTTCAGATGAAGAGCTGTGGATTAAGTAAAATATCAAACACAAGCTTTTTTCCTACATAATTTCTGAGTGCACTAAAGGTGCAGCTAGATTTTTTGCAATTTATTTATTGGTTGTGATTCAAGATCATGACCATGTCTTTGTTCTGCAGCTACCCAGAAAAGGAACGAATATAAGAAATGGCACTTGTGATACTCAACTTCATACAAACCGAATCTTTCCAGTAATGAGTGGTCCTCTGTTCAAATCCAATATTAACTTGCAAAATAGAAGACTCTATTACAGTTTCAAAGGTTACTGCTTAGAGAGACTGCTAGATGTAATTGGCGTTGCAGCCCATTGTAAGGCCGAGACAAAGCTGCTTGGGTGTCCCATCACAGTTTCTAATTTCTGTAAAGCTAGGATTTTCTTCAGTATTTTTAGAGGAATATTAATTAAACTACTTGTGCTGTATTTGTCTGGCAGTGGTCATGACATATTTAGGAGAAACAGTTTCTTCTGTGTTCTAGGAATATATACAAAATACACAAATTGGCATTATCTGCATTTCTTACTGACCTGCAGATGAATTTTTGTGATTGGCAGCATTCTGTATCTTACAGTTTCTTTTTTGTGGTACCTGTATCTGAGGATTGGATGCATCTCTGCTGGTGCACTCTGCAATCATTTTTCTACCATTCTTTTATTTTGGTATCTTTAAAAATGAAAACTTTTTGAGTGTCCCAAAACACACGATAATTCTCCTGAAGAAATCTTTAATAAGGAGTTGGGGTTTGTTCACACTTTCTTAGTGTCTTCTATGATCATAGCAATTACAATTAATTTACACCTGTAGTCGGGATTCCCTGTATCCGATATCCTGTCATGTGGTCCTTCGTCTCCAGTCAGCTGGGGTGCTACTGCAGTAAAGTCTTCGGATTCTGGGCTCCGTAATATAGTATTTATAGCATTTTTTTTATCAATGAGCAGTGCTTTTAGTGATAAGTAGCATCTGCAAACAATGGGGTTTTAAATCTTTTACTTTTCAGTTGTAAACAACCTATGTTTAATGTGATAAATGGTTTGGAATATTTAATCTTTGTGATGAAACTGAGGCAGAAGCTAAACTGTATGTCTAGTCCACTGTTCTATGTTGTCTCCAGAACAACATGTGAGCTCTGTCCTGATGATGGCAGATTGACATTTAAAGTCATGTATTTTCTGCTATTCTGTTTTCTTGTCTGTAAAATAAAGCTATTTGCCTATTCCACAGGGAATAGCTATGAAGTCTACTGTACCATAACAATTAAAAATGTTAACATTAGACATCAACTGAAATTGAAACTGAGTTCTGGTTCAGTGCTCCTAGCAGTCTGTTAGTTTTATTGCCCTTGGCTGGTGGAGAACACTGGTCAATTGCCACTCTTCAGGTTTTAGAGATGTTTACAGGTCTAAATCAAATCAGCTGATTTGTGATTAAATTGCTAAGTTTGAATGGGGCTTATCGAATAAGTTCTTAATTGCCACTTGAGCAACACCACTCTCAGGCTTTTTGAATGTAAAAAGACCCTTTCCATTATATATGCATGTGCACATTTTCAGTGTAAATGTTTTGGGCCAGTGGTTCCCCTGCAGCAGCAGAAGGGGTGTTCCTTCATGCTGCCTGCTCAGGACAGGGTCTGTGGGGAGACTGCAGTCACTGCAACCAGAGGCAAGGTGATGCTTTCAAAGCAACAAAACCAGTAGAGCTCTGAGTCGCTTGTTTTGAATTACAACTCTGTGAAGAAAAGTTAAATTCCACCACATAGCCTGGAACTGCAACAGCAGGGAAACAAACGATGCAAACAACCAAAACAGACAGCGCTTGTTCTTCTTAGTGCCTGGGAATACCCTTGTTCAGCGAGTTTGATCTAATCCTGCAACCTCTGTGAGTTCTGGGTTTTTTTGTTGTTTCTTTCTTGCTCTTTAGCTTATCTACATCGCTTGCTCGTATGCCACTGTGTATCTGATCTACATGAAATTTAAGGCCACCTATGATGGAAACCATGATACGTTCAGAGTGGAGTTTCTGATAGTTCCTGTGGGTGGACTCTCGTTTCTTGTCAACCATGACTTCTCTCCTCTGGAGGTGAGTTGAGGGTGGGCTGGAGCTTTTTCTCTAAAATTATTTAGAACATGAAGATGAGCATCTTTAGGCTGATGGAGGAATGCTTGAAAGATGCCTGTGTCTGGTTGGTTCAGGCTAATCCTGTTTCCTTATTGTATCTTTACATTGTAGATTTCTGTGAAAACTTAAGGCACTTCAGGAGACTAGCATTATATCAACACTGATTATTTTATTAAGCAGAATGCTTATCTTTTTTTCCCCATATACTCTCATAGTTATATTAGTTCAAATGTATCCTTCCTCTTGTTATGTTTGTTAAAGAAATGCCCCAGAATGCAGTTTGTGAATAGTTGATGCCATCTGGTGAAAACAAAAGGAATTCTAATACTTCTTAAATTTTGTAGAATTGCAAATGGTCTAGAGTATTAGGAGGAAGTGCATTGTATTTGAGATGCGGCTATGTGTTTTCCTATCAGAAAAAATATATTAAAAATGTAATTACAGAGAGTTCAAACAGGTAATTTTTCCCATGAAATAGCAAATAACTTTAGATTTTTATCTTAAGTGGATTAGGCTGCATTTTTATATTTATTGGCATTGAGTTATTTTATTAGAGAATAAAGGAATTTTAATTGCAACACTTTGAGACATTACTTTAAATTCATTCTTTAACCCCTTGGATTAAAAAAGTTGGAAGAACATGGAGGGAAAAGGACTTCCATCTTCCCTGCGGTTTTCACAGCACCAGCTTGGTAAACTGTATTTTATGGTACTGTAAAGCCTGAATTGGTGGATGCACATAAGTTTCCTAACAAATAGACCTGTGTCTGCCTGCTCCCTAGAGAGCTGGTTTGGGAGTCTGTTATCTGCCAAGAGAGTTGTTCCCTCGTACCGTCCCATGGTTGATTACAAAGCTTTCACTTAGCTTTTCCTGTACCAAGGGTAGTTTGCCAAAATACCATATGTATTCATAACGTTGTTAGTGAAAAGTCAAGCCAAGTCAAATACCTGTTTTTTTCTGTTATCAGTAAGACAGTTCAATATACCCATGGGTTGTTTTTGTTTCCTTTCAGATACTGTGGACCTTCTCCATCTATCTTGAATCGGTTGCTATTCTCCCTCAACTTTTTATGATCAGCAAAACTGGGGAAGCAGAGACCATCACTACTCACTATCTTTTCTTCTTGGGTCTGTACCGTGCCTTGTACTTAGTCAACTGGATTTGGCGCTACTATTTTGAGGGATTTTTCGACCTCATAGCTGTTGTTGCTGGTGTGGTCCAGACTGTTCTTTACTGTGACTTCTTCTATTTGTATGTTACAAAAGGTAAGTAGTGCAATAACTTCCATCTTCAAGTTGTGGAATGTAGCAATTGGCACGTTCATGGGGGTCTGCTATATCAACATTGCTAGGTTGTTAATTCTGCATGCAAATTATCACTGAAATCTCCTCGACAGATTTATCAAGTAGACTTTCTGCTAGTGTGGGTGTTTCTGAGGATTGTTTTGATTATGGGTAGAATATAAATGTATAAATGGTCTGATGAACTTAATTGATAAATTTAAAGTAAGTAGGGCTAAATACATGTTGTCTTCCATAGCTAAGCATGATCCTCATGTTTCTCCTGACAACATACAGTTTTGTGCAATTTCACACAGACACCTTTCTCAGTGTTTTAAATACCTTAAGAGTCTAAAGGATTTTGGACGTTTCTGTTTATGCTGAGCATCGAAGCAGTTATTTCTGCTTGGTGCATTAGTAGTTCTGCCCTTGTTCACATTCCAGCTTCTATCATAACTACAAAGCTATAGGGGGCTGTGTTATTGCAGTATTAGCTCTTAAGAAACCACAGTCGCAGGCTGGTATGTCCTGAGGATGGAAAGTGAGAATTGCAGGGTGCCACGAGAGGGCAGGATTTGAATAGTTGTTAATTCATCATAGTTTTACTGGTACATATTGCAGAGAGAGGCAGGCTTGGGAGGGCTGCCTGCAGTGCCACCTACTGACTCTCTGGGGTGAGATTTGGTCCCTTTGGAGATTTAACAGCGTGTGCTTCTCCTAGGTCACATCTTTGCTCTGCTAACTGTTCCTTTCCTGCTTTTCTTTACAGTACTCAAGGGAAAGAAGCTCAGTTTGCCAGCGTAAGTGCCAAAAAACCATCACCAGCATCTGTCCTTTGGGATGCTTGGACAGAACAATCCTTATCACAAGCAAAGGCGAAGATGCTTGAGACAGAAAGTCAGAAACAGCTCTTTATAGTGCAGGTAGTCATCAGCGGCTCTGTAAGAACGGAGGAAAAACAACCAGCAGATTTCTGTTTGATGCATCTTGCCTTTATCTTTTTTATTACTATGTATAAAGATTTTTTACATAAAGAAACTTATACTGTATTGATAAATTCAGTGTATGGTTTCAATTGGAATAGTTCCAAAAGTGAGATTTTTGTGAGATTGTTTATGACCAGGAACAAGTGCAAACTTTTTTTTTTTAATTTTCAAGAATTTCTTTGAAATGACTGATTTTTATTTTTTTTTCTTTTTCCAGTGCACAGATTTGTGCATCCTTGATGGATGGTAGTCATCTGTTCTTTCCCTTTGATTCAGTTTTCATTCCATTGTATTTATTTTTTTCCAAAAGGTGAATATACGTCAACTCTAAATCTGAAACCAGGGGTGTTTGGGGTGAGGTGCTCGTTCCCGCTCGTTGTGCCATCTGCTGACATGGAGCTGCTGCCAGAAGGGGAGCAGCCACCACCGCCTGTGGTTGTTCCCCTTCTGGGGCTGGGGGCCGGGGCCAGGGAAGGGCCCTGCTGTCCCCAGGGGGGTCACCTCACTGTGGGGTGAGGGGATGCTGGCCGGGGGTGAGCCCTCGGTGTGGGGCTGCGCTGGGGGCACAAGGACTTGCACCATGGCTGCAGCAATCTGTAGGTGATCATTTTAAACAGTTAACTACATTTTCTTTTAATGCTTTATAAGCAACTTCCATGTTGAGCTTCAAGTGGGTTTTGATGTCACTTTTGGACAATTGATATTTTTTGTTATAAAATTTTCAAAATCAGCAGCACCAGTTACCATTCTTTATCCTTTAAATGATTCCCTTTTTTTACTGAGCTGTTGCATGATTTATCCTGTGTTACCATCCTCAATAAACACTTTATGAAATGGTGAAAGTGTCGAGTGTTTTATTCCCGAATTGAAGCTTTCTGCTCGCCTTAGGCCGGCTGGAAAGCTGTAGTCGGGACGAGTTGCTTCATGTCGGTGTGCTCCATCGAAATGTGAACTTTTCAAGGCGTTATCACGGACGGAGCAGCGGTGGCTCCGTTCTCCTTGTTCCGTGAGAGCGCCTCCTCCGGCTGCTGCGCGAGGACTCAGTGCACTGGCCCTTTAAGGGGCCTACCCTGCGGCCCGCTCTGCGCGCGCGGCCAGGCCCCCTGTGGCCGCCGCGCATGCGCCTGCGTGAAAGGCCCCACCGCGGCGGGAAGACCCAACGCGGGGGAAGGGCTTGGGGCGCCGCGTGCTGCGTCATGACGTGACGTTCCCGTGACGTGCGGCCTGCCCCCGGGGGCGGTGCGGCCTGCGGCAGCGGGACGGCGTCGGCCGCGGGCGAGGGGCCGGGTCCGGCGCCCCTGAGGGAGCGGCGGCCACGCGGCTCGCAGGATGCCGGGGCTGGTGGTGGTCGGCAGCTAAAAAAA
>JAHREE010000141.1:12280-39426 GCA_033628505.1 Tringa tobata
CCGGCGCCCCTGAGGGAGCGGCGGCCACGCGGCTCGCAGGATGCCGGGGCTGGTGGTGTTCGGCAGGCGCTGGGCCATCGGCAGCGACGACTTCGTCCTCCCGGGGGCCTTCGAGCTCCTGGTCCGGCTGGTGTGGTGAGGCGGCTCGCTGGGCCGTTACTCCGCGCCCGCGGGAACGGGGTTCAGCCGCGGGACGGGCCTGGCTGCGGGGTCCGCTCCGGCGCAGGTGGCAAGCGCTGCCGCAGTGGGAGTGGGGCGGTGGGCCGGTGCCGGGCCCGGGGCTGCCGCGGTGTGTCTGGCCGGGGGAATTGTGCTGCTGAGGCTCCACTGCGGGGCGAACGCGGGGACCTCTCTGCGGGACGAGCGGGGCTGCGGCGGTCACCGGCGTGGGCATTTCCCTGTGACAGATTCCTCCCGCAGCACCCCCCTCTCCTGTCCACCCGTGTCCGGTGCTCCCCTCGCGGCGAGGACCGTTCGTCGGGAGGTGCGCTCTTCCCTTCCGGCTGCAGCTTCTGTCGTCTCCCGCAGGTGGATGGGGATCCTGGCGCTTTACACGGTCCACAAGGGGCAGTTCAACTGTCCCGGGGGAGGATTACTGCACAGCTATCTGCTTGTGCTCCTCGTTCTCCTGGCTTCGATAATATGTGCGTTATCTGCTCTTGTGTACGTCAGTATGCAAGGTAAATAGGCGATATTTTGTATTTAATGTGAAGTTGTTTTAATGAATATTATTAATTGTAATATATACGGTTTTTAACCTGGAGTTGGCATTAAAAATAACCAAACAAACCAACAATGCAAAAAAAAATATCAAGTGCTTTAATGGTAGTCAAACTTGACAAAGTGTCTGTCAGCATTAATGTATTTGCTTTAACCGTATTACCTCTTAGCCAGGGATCTAAAATAATAAATGGAGAGAGTAGCTTAGTGCAGCTAACGGTGATACGTTCATTGCCATCAAAACACCTCCACAACTTCCTCTCCATTCACCATTAATACCTGACCTCGAATGGAACACTGCTCAACCTTTCTGACAGGAGTTTAGGGGAGTTTATCCAAAATCAGTTTCTCATCTGAAGTATCACTTTAGCTTTGCCTTGTATAGGCAAGTTCAGTCATATCTTGCAAAAGTTTATTAGCTGCAGTGGGTTGCTTGGGAAAAAAAACACATAGGAATTTGATCCATATAAATGTCATAGTTAAACTGATGCATTAAGTATTGTTAAATAGAATAGGACTTACAGCTTGAAGGGAATGGCTAAACAGAAGTAAGGACCCCAATACAACTTCTAGTCATTTGTAGAAATGCTTCATTGGGGGTTAAAAAATGCTAGGAAAGCTTTTTTCCTGGTGGGACACCTCATTATCAAAGTAATACTAGAAATATTAATTGGAAATACATGTGTGGTCTCTGAGTAATAGATGAGACCTACAATTTGTAATATATTTGTTCTCTTGACACTGTGTAAATAGAAAAGTAATTAAATGACTTAAATGGAAACAAGCATAAAGAGTGCATGAAGAGAAAGTATTGATGTGGGTGATAATCGTGGCCTTGAATCCAACCACTGGTTTTTCTACAGTTTTCAGAGGAGGCAAAGGAAGATTAGCCAAATTATGCTGTTTATATCAAAGTTGAGAAGGTGAGAGATATAACTGTAAATAGCAGAGAGAAAAGAGCCTTGTTGGGTATAAAAGTGCAGCTACAAGACCATTATAATTGAGAAGTGGAAGGATTCTGAGGCTAAATTTCCAAGGAAATGAATGGTGAGAGGTCTTGGATTGCAGTTATAAAGTGTGGGTTTGGAGCAGTGGTTCTTGCGCTGCGCTGATGAGGGCGTTAGTGAAGCCAGTGGCGAACCCGCCTGGAGAGCTCAGGCATGGGATTGTGGTGCTGGGAAAGGGAAGCAGTACTTTTCAGGAACCACAGTTCCGTCTGGTTATGTCTGCGTGAGCTGCTGTGCAGGCTGCAACCCAGCAGTGGGAATAAGCAACCTCTGGATCAAGGGCTTTTTAAACAGCTTTGTTACTGGTTGTGAACCACAGCTTTACAATTGCAAAATTGTTTCCAAAGTTGTTTTTGTTCTGCGGTGTTTTAAGCCTTTACAAGTTATCCTGCCCCACCACCTCATTAGCCTGCGATCAACAAACTGGTTTAAGGACCAAAATTTACTCCCTGTTTTATTGCCTCAGAGTGCTAAAAGAGGTTATTAATAAGCTAACAATACAGAAAATAGTCTGAGAAGTATTTGTCCTGATAAGGGTCCTACCTTTGTTCTGAAAATGTGAATGAATTTATTATTTAGTGACTCGTTATACAGAACTTTAGTGTAGCCCAGCAAAGTAGCTTCTAAAAGGGAAATACTCTGCCAACTAAAAGCTACATAGAATAACAATAAGCGCAGGCACCACAAGTCAGGAGGAGCTGTAGGGGAGCCAGTGCTCCGGCGTGGTGCTTCGGCGTATGCTGGGTGAGCTCTGCTCCCCGAGTGAACTGCAAGCTGGCTCTGACTGGAGAGGGCCGCTGGGTATTAGTAGAGTAGATTCTGAGAATCACAGCTTGAAACCCGTTGGGGTTTTTCTTTTCTCAGCTTCAGTGACAGCTTTCCATTAGCATGAAAACACTTTACAGTTTCAATTAAGTTTCTTACTTTCTGTAGAGCTCAGAAAGTTCATGTATCTGGGTCGGATTTTATGTGCTTAAGATGCATTCATAAACAGTTCTTGTTTTAAATCTGCCCTGTAATTTCAGGAACAATTTCTAATCCAGGCCCAAGAAAATCACTTCCCAAGCTACTTTATACTCGCCTGCTTCTCTATTTGCCTGAATTCATCTGGGCTGTGGTAGGAGCAGTATGGGTGTCAGACAGCAGCGTGCGCTGCGAGAAGACTGTGATAAATGTCGTCATCGGGACAGTTATTGCAAGGTAAAGGTGCCTCCCCCCACATCTAAGCTTGATAGCGTGCTGGAATGGGAAATACTGTTTACTTGGGTTTTGTATGTGTTCATTGAAGACTTTTCCAGGAGTTGGAGACTTCGATATTTCTTATAAATTATTCTGGTTTCTCACAGAAGGGTTTTCATTATGAACGTAGAATTTTTAAATCTTGACAGCTGGAATGTGTTCGTATCTTTCCCTAAAAAAACTTGAGCTACTTGCCTTGAGAGAGCACATGCTAGAGTAAAGGAAAGGATGTGAAGATCAGAAAGAGGAATAGATGGTAATGTGGAAAACTGGATAAATGTGGAGAGGGTAGTAACTAGATCACTTAACTGGTAGTGAAAAATGGAGCCTTCACACCTCTGGGTTGATACTTCCAAAGCACAGGGCTGCGATGCTGAGTCTGTACCCCCTGTGAAATGACCTGACAGCCCTGTTCTTGTGCCCAGGGGACTGAAAGCACCTTAAGACAGTAGCAGATGGTGTTCATACAGTATTTCATACCTTTGTTTTCTGTCTGTCAAGGTCTGTGTTTGTGTTTTCTTGCGTGCTCGTCCGAATTATTTGATTTCACGGGCCTTTTATCCCACTTCCTTCTGTTTTACAGCTGGGTTATCATCATCTTTACCATCATTGGAGTTGTAATTGTCTTTGATCCACTTGGGGGCAAAAAGACGTTTTACCTCACCGATAGTGTCAATCGGAACCTGGAAAGTAGTCAGTCGGGGCAGTTGCTATATAATGTGAAGAACACTGCCACCAGAGTCTGGGAAAAAAGAATCCGGTTGCTCTGTTGTTGTATTGTGCAAGATGACGACCATCGAGTGGCTTTCACAAGCATCGCAGAGCTTTTCCGCAACTACTTTTCAGTAAGATGGAAAGCTTTTTCTGTGTTCTGTTCTGACTAACTCTGAATTTGCAGGTGTTGCAACACACATGTACCTTTGTTCAGCGAGAGCTCCTCGGTACCCTGTGCCTGGAAGCCAGGTTTTGAATATGCCAATTTCAGAGTTAAAGGTGATTCTCATACAAGGTCTACAACGCTGATTTTTCTCTCCCTTTACCAAAGGTTTCTCTCCTTTCACAAGTGCGAAGGGTGTGAGAAAACAGTGTTTCTCCTTAAGTATCTAGTCAGGAGAACATGGGTGGGTTTCTTTTCCTCAATATGTGAGGATCCAGGCATTTTTCCTGCTGATGATGGGTAAGGAGTTGTACCCAGAGCAAAGAGTCTGACCCCTTTCTGACTATAACAGCTGGGTCCCACAATATGTTCAGCAGTTCTTCTGTCCTGAGCCACTTGTGAGCGCAAACCAGGCCAGAGCGTGCACAGGTGGGAGGCTGGTTTTTGGAAACAAAGAGCATCTGCCAAATTGGAGTCTGCATAGTGTTGATGTAGCTCAAATGTATGTCACCTGTTCCTTGGGCAGTTGTAGTTCAGTGTTGACTCTGGAATCCGTTCATGATTTCAAAACTAGTAGTTGTTGATGAAGCAGCCTTTGGGCATGCTGATGTGTAGCTGCAGCCTGTGCGGTGGTTTGTAGGGCAAAGGGTGTCAGTCACGGGGAGAAGTGACTGCCCCAGAGAGCTGAATAAACACCCTCCATCCTTCTCCTCTGTAAAATCCTTCTTAGTTGTTTCCAGTGTAAAGGACTTTTTGCATAGCGGTGTAAAGCGGTGACCAATAACGTCTGGATCATTATTTGTGATGGCTGACGGTATTGTGTGGCTGATGCTCTGTTGGGTCTTCTGTCAAGTGATGAAATTCATGTGTAGGATTGTCATTGGTCTTCTTGAAGAAAACACTATGTGCAGAAGGGGAGGGAGGTTAGATGCTGCTGTGACCTGTTTCTGCAACGCACGTTGTCTCCGGGTGAAATGTATTCATATAAACTGACAAAATATAATTCCGTGTGCATTGTCGTATGAGATAATTTTGCCACGTTGAGATGCGGGATGGTTTAAGTGCTCTTTCATTTCTTTGTACAGGACACTGATCTGGTGCCAAGTGACATAGCAGCTGGTTTGACTCTGCTCCATCAGGAGCAAGATAAAATGGAAAGCTGCCCGAAAGAGCCTGAAGAAGTCCTGTGTCATTCTCCGTCATCTCTTGTGGTAAGATGGGATTGTTGCAGCCTCTGGTGCAATCACTCTAGGAGGTGGTGCCAGATCAAATTGAAATGCAGTTCTTTGTGCAAGGCTGTTTTGGTTTTGGTTTTTTTTAACAAAATTAAACGCTATTATAAAAATTCACAACAGTTTAAATTATTATTAAATGCGGTGAAAACATCCTGATGAGTTTTCGGTCAAAACATTTGTCTGCTTTTGCATACATAGAACATACATGAATGAGGAATTAGGTGCAAAAAGGAACTATTTAGGACATTTGAACATTGTTGAAGAGCTGTGAGAGAAAGAAAACAGAGAGAAAATTGATATTTAGTATTGTTTGCATAGAACTGAAAGGTAGTATTGTGGTCTGTTTAAATTATGTCTGCTGCAAATATCCAGATAAGGTAAGAAGCAAAAATAGAGTCTTTTAATTGCTTGCAGATGATGGGTTACAGTTTGCTAATTGTTTTTTGATAGTATTCTATGGTAAAATGCCTTTGTAAATTATTTTACCTTCTTTTGGTCTGTGTTTCGTGGAAGTATATAAATGCATTCAACCAGTGCATTTCTATCAGCATCCTTTCGGGACCAACCAATATGATGGGGTCAGGCTTTAAAAGTCTTTACCAGAGAGATCTGCTACAGACTCTGCAGCCGATCCTTTGGTGTCCTTAAGTAACGTATTTGGAGTGAATGTTGCTTTGGGTGTGGAGCTAATCAGTGTAGAAGTATCTGGAATACAAGTGGCTATTTTTAGTTCCTTTTAGACCTTCGAGGCTTTCCTTTTGGATAGTGCGTATTTCATCGTGCTTTGATTTTCACTAGTTTGTGTTCAGGTTTTTTTCAGGGGCTGCCTAACAGAGCTTTCTTCCTCTCTCTCCTTCCTTTTCTTTCCCTGTGTCCTTTCAGACAGATGATTTGGACGTTGAACTGGAGAATGCTGCTCACTACATGCTGTTTGCTGCAGCTGCTTATGGCTGGCCCTACTACATCTACACCAACCCATTTACTGCTCTCTGTAAGCTCAATGGTGACTGGTAGGTTTGATCAAGAGCTTAACAACACGTAACTTCCTTTGGTTACTCCAGTGTCTTTTCACCCTCAGAAACAGATTAGCTTTTTTTCCTTAAGACATGTTTGTGATTGAGATAAATAAAATTAATTTAGCAAAATCACAAAGGAAGAATTGGAATGAAACCAAACATGTTTTAAAATGAGACTTTTTAGAGCTGCCTTTTGGACACATATGTATGTATAGAAATAAAAGTGTATCAATAGTTTTCCCTATCTTAAAGGAATTAGCAAGAGTTACGTGTCCCTCCAACCTTCATTTTATTCCCTTTGCCCCCTTTACTCAAAAAGATGTTTACAGTCAGTATGGAAGTGCAGAATTACTGTGTCCACTGTGTAGAATTACTGTATATTTATGTGACCACTGACATTTGTGATTGTAACCATGATTAACTTAATTAGTAACATGAAATATAAATATAACTTACTGTAATATAAATTACTTGGAAAAAAATTACTGCATAACACAACGGATGAAACATGAGGTAAGCCTGCTGTGCAGAATTTGGTTTCAATTTCCTTTTTGCTTGTTTGTACTTTCTGTCATTGGCCTGTAGTCTTAAGAATTCTTTTCTTATTGCATTGTTTGCTCTGCTGATAGTCCTGTAGCACTGGTGTCCTGGCCAGTCCTTGAACTGGAAATGCCTGGCGTGCTGCTCAGGAAAAAACGGGTTTGTGGGCAAAGGTAACATCTTTGTCAGACTACTGGTACTACTGCAAAGAAAAGAAAGAGCTTTTGATTTCTGGCAGAAACCCTTCTGCAAATGTAACTGAGTTTGATTCCTTAAAAGGAAACCTAAAAAATTGGAACATGAAAGTTTTTCTCTTCTGTGGTTGTTAGTTGCAGAAATAGACCAACAAATTCTGATATAACCGGCAGTGATCGTCACAACTTTCACTTTGGATCCATCCTGAAAATAACAGGGCTGCAGTACAGAGACTTCATTCACATAAGTTTTCATAACAAGGTAACAATCTGGGCAAGTACTCAGCAAAAAAAGGTAGCAATTAATTCAGTGAAAGCAAGGGGTGAAGTTTCTAGTTGGCCTTCAGCATTTATAAAGTGCAAGATGCAAAGCCGAGTGAAAACAGGCCCTGAAACATTCGGTTCTGATTTTTTTTCTGATATAAAGGAACAGCCACAAAAACCATAGACGTAAATTTGTCTCAATATTGCAGAAAAGGCACTTAAAGTAACTTGATAAGAAAATACTTCAGCTTCTTTCCATAGTACAATAGAGAGCTCAATAAGAGAGCTTTCAGAAGGTGAGAACAAATGCTCACCTTTGTAAAAAGTTGGTGTCTTTACTGATTATGTTTTTCCCCTCCAGATCTATGAGATTCCATTTTTCGTTGCTTTGGATCACAAAAAAGAAGCCATTGTTGTTGCAGTGAGAGGAACCTTGTCTTTCGAGGTATCATCCATCCGATATAAATAATTAGCTTTGTAGAAATGTGTGAACTCTAGTATCTAGAGGAAATTGTGTTATGCTGGCACATATAAAAGTAACTCGCTGACAGGTATGAGTTTTTCAGGCTTGAGTTGTAGCCCTTGGGTGGCTGATGCTCCCTGTGCCAGTGGAGAGGAGTGTGGAGGGCGTAATCCCTCCTCACTGTGATGTGTGTGTG
This sequence comes from Tringa tobata, assembly GCA_033628505.1. Classification (NCBI taxonomy): domain Eukaryota; kingdom Metazoa; phylum Chordata; class Aves; order Charadriiformes; family Scolopacidae; genus Tringa; species Tringa tobata. Next base: position 20,032 of record JAHREE010000141.1, read on the forward strand.
CAGCTTGGAAACAGTTGCTGAAATCAGAATTGTGATTGCTCTGTGTATTTGCCTGGGTGGTGGTTGATGGTGGGTTGTTGCTTACACACTGGGAAGGCAGCTCGTTGATGTCCTGTGATGATGTTGAGCAGCAGAGCATGAGCCATGGAGGCCCCGCAGAGAGGTGTGACCAGAGCTGTCTTGTTTACAGGACATTCTCACGGATCTGTCAGCAGATTGTGAAGACCTGACACTGGAGGATGTTTTGGAGAATGGCTTTGTGCATAAGGTGTGTGCAGTCTGTGGCCATTACTAAACCATCTCAGCAGTGAGAAACGTGTAAACACCTGGGATCCCTTAGTTAAACAGAAGGGTATTCTCCTTATGAGATGGATTAAACAAATCATTTCAGTAACTTGGTTGTTGCATCAAATGCTGCCTCAGGAACTGCAAGGCAGAATTTGTAATCCTCTTGTCAGACTTTATATCCTTACTAAATATTCCAAAAACTTTTTAACCATTATGTACAAGACCACTTGGTTATAATTAGACCTCTGTCAGGAGCATGTTAAAAGAGAAGACCAGCTTTGCAAAAAGAAAACTGTTCTGTAATGGCAATTTCTTTGAAGTATACACATATCACACTTCAGACTAGATATACCCGTCTCTTCTAACTGTAAATGCTGTCTTGTAGGGAATAACTCAAGCTGCAAATTACATCTATCGAAAGCTAATAAATGATGGAATTTTAAACCAGGCTTTCACAATTGCTCCAGTAAGTTACCTTCCAAATAATTTGTTTGCCAGCAAAAATTGTGCAAAGCTTTTTCTGTGTGAAGGTATTTTGATTTTCTATTTACAGGAATATAAACTTGTGATAGTTGGTCACAGTTTGGGTGGTGGAACAGCGTCTATATTGGCAATCATGCTCAGGAACTCTTTCCCAACATTAAGATGTTATGCCTTTTCTCCTCCAGGAGGACTTTTAAGGTAAATACGAGACTTCTGTTATTTGGTTCTGTGTCTATGATGTAAAAATCTTCAGGGTAGTTGACAAATACGTTAGGTGGTAACTCTAGGCTTGACTGTTAAGAGTTTGCTTATATATTCTCCACTAGAATTAGATTTGCTCCATCTCAAGTTACAGTCGAGTTCTTGGGGGAATATTACAGAATTAAATATATCTAGTGAATTCTGTCAGATAATATAATCAGAGTTTTGGAATAAAATGCTCTGCTGACTAATCTAGCTCGGCCTGTTTGACACCTACTATTAAAATCAGCATTGAAGTTACTCTGTCATCTGTAGCAGGTGGGTCTGAAATCCTTGTGAAGAACTGACTGCAAACGCTGCTGCTGCTGCCGCCACATATTTGTATTTTGATTGAATGATAATGATCGCCATAAAACTCAAGTGTGGCTGTCTCTTTCGTGTATCTAAAGGGCGTTTTTTTTTTCCTTAAGCAAATCCCTTGCAGATTACACCAAGCACTTCATTGTTTCAGTCATTGTTGGAAAGGACCTTGTTGCAAGGTGAGAGGGAAATATTTTTAAACTCCTCTCTCAGAGATTAATTAGATGGCAGAGAATGGGAGGCTTTTATTTACTTTGTTCTATGTGTTCAAACAGGTTGAGTATGCCCAACATGGAGGATTTGAAGAGGAGAATAGTGAGAATTGTGGCAAACTGTAACAGACCCAAGGTAAGGGAATGCAGCTCCTGGTTAAAAGTCAGTGGAATTGTTAGCTGGGTTAAGGCTCAGCTTTAATGATTGGTGTGTGTATTTTGACCTTCATGATGAGAGTTACAGCTGTGCTTTGGAATAAAAGTGTTTGCTTTCAGTTCAGCAACACTTGTATTGGTCTCTTATCCTATAAAGCTGTCTGATTGGAAATGAAGATTCAACAATACCTGGAAGGTATCTGTGCTCAGCATCCAAGACCTGAAATTATTTGTTTGATAGTTTTGCTGCTAAAGGAAACTATAAAAAAAATGAAAAGATAGGAAAAAAAACCCACAAACCAAATCAGCTAATATAATGAAAAGTCAGTGAGATTACTTACTTGAATAACCATTTAGTATTGGTAAGTAAACAAGTTAGTGGTTTTATTTAAATTTTACCTTCAGAAGTCATTTGGAAAGCAAATATTTCTCTGATAATGGTGCTAATTGCTCACGTCTTCATTTTATTGTTGGAGAGAAACACAGTTTTGAAAGTTCTGGAACAGTGTGGTGTTGGGCAAAATGATACTGGGAGAGTGGTCTAAAGATTCAAACCTGCCATTTCTGAACATCTAAAGCTAAATCTGCTGCACTCACCCTGGATGAGGAGTCATGTGGAGGGCCTGAATGATGTAGTAAATGCAGAATAAGATAACGGACAGAAGTTACAGGTGCAAGAAAACTTAAATCTGCAGAATAGAAGCATAGAATCATTTAGGTTGGAAGAGACCTCTAAGATCATTGAGTCCAACTGTTAACCCAGCACCGACAAACCCACCACTGACCTGTGTCCCTCAGCACCACGTCTGCCCGGCTTTTAAATCCCTCCAGGGATGGTGACCCTACCACTGCCCTGGGCAGCCTCTTCCAAGACTTGACAACCCTTTGAGTGGAGAAATTGTTCCCAATATCCATCCTAAACCTCCTCTGGTACAACTTGAGGTCGTTTGCTCTTGTCCCATCATCTGTTCCTTGGGAGAAGAGACTAACCCCCCCTGGCTACACCCTCCTTTCAGGTTCCACCTGGTACAGATTGTAATGTTTCCTGTAGTGTCATCAGTGACTTGGGTTAGGCATCGGTGAAATAGGCATTACTGTGGGGAAAAGTTGGTAAGATTTTATCAGATAAAAAGTATGGGGAGCATGTGCATACAATCCTTTTTAATCTTTTAATCACAATTTTAGATGATGTGCGTGCAAGCACACCACTAGAACAATTTACCTGAAGAGATGCCAAACCTCAATTTGACCCTTTTTCATTCTGAATTCAGTACCAGATTTTGCTGCATGGATGTTGGTACGAAGTATTTGGAGGAGATCCAGACAACTTCCCCACGGAGCTGGATGGTAGAAGCCAAGATGCCCTCACCCAGCCCCTCCTGGCTGAGGAGAGTTTAATGGTTCATCGTTCACCTTCATACAATGCCCTTGATGATGAGTCGCACCTAAATTCACCACCTCAGTATCCTCACCTGTATCTTCCTGGAAAGATTATCCATATTGTAGAAGAATCCAGCTCTAAGAGGTAAGTAGGATCATGAATACCACTGTCTTCCTTTCCTAAAAGCTACTTAAAGCTGCTTCTCACTTTCAAAGGACATGTTTCCAGCTCTGCTTCTGAAACAGAAGTCAGAGCATCTGTAACTTGCACAAGACCATCTTACTGAAGGAAAAAAAAAAATATCTGTACATTACAGAAGAGGGGAGAAAAGGGCTGGAGAAGAAGAAGTCCACTTCTTTTCCGCTGCCACAGTGACACAGTGCCTAAATGTGACACTAATGGTGTGACTGGGCCCTGCTGGACCCCTCAGCCCATGGTCCCTCTCTCTGAGCAGGATTAGTTGGTGGCTTCTCTCACTGTGGTGGCACAGGGTCATTTGCTGTAGTTCTGCCTTTGGGGACAGGAAAAGGTGGCGTTTCCAGCTGTTCCTGAAGGTTGGAACTGTTGCTCTCTGGGAGCCGCTGTGCAGTGCTGAGAAGGTTCCAGCTCCTCCCCGAGCTATGGCAGAGAGCTCCAGGCCGTTCCAGCCTTGGCTTTGGGCACCAGTTCTGCTGCCTCAGCCCTTGTATTTGTGGTGTGTTTGTATTTTTTTAGGTTGTGCTCTTCAGATATTAAATATACGGCAAGATGGTCAAATGAAGCCGTCTTCAGCAGCATTTTGATAAGTCCCAAGATGATTACAGACCACATGCCAGATGTTGTGCTCAAAGCTCTGAACAGTTTGTCTCAGGAACAGGGACCGTGTATTTCTTGTCAAACACGGGACTATCACACCAACGTGGTCTAACCACAGCTGGACGAGGAGGCGTGGGGGGTGGTGTGGTTTTTCGATTGCAGGTTTCAAGTATTCAGGACCCATTCCACTTTCATACCTGAGTGGATTTCAGTACTTTCCCCACACTGCATAAACTAAACAAGGGTCCTGGTGCCCTTGCCTTGGCAGTGACTTCGTGATGGTGTGCTGGTTAAAGCACAGTCTCCTTTATGCTGAAGGTTGAGCTTTTACAAAAATGGCAGCGTTTGACAAGTTGTAGCTGATTCTCTGGGGCTGGTGCAGGAGATGCGGTGGCAGCCGAGTAAGTGATCAAAGGGAGCGGGTGAGGACAGCGTGGACCTGCCAGACCTCACACAGTAAAAATGTGTGTTTGCTTCAGTCACTTCACCCCATCGTCTGGGCGCCCTGTGAGCGAGCTGTGCCAAGAGGGAGGTGGGTATGTGAGGAGGCTCCAGCAGTGAGAGTCCTTGATCAGGCAGTGCTGAGTGAGTGATTGATTGCACTATTTTTTCTTACAGAGTATGGTAGTGTCCGGGGTGGGAGGGTGTTGTGGTTAAATGCTGCTTGGATATACACGTGCAATATTCTTTAATCTACCTGTCTTTTGTATTTGTTGCTCCACATGACTAATTTTATTGATTTTAACCTAAACTAATACTATAACTACTTAATGAGAAGAAAAAAATAATTGTTCATGCCCTGGCATTATGTGAGTCCCCATCTCCGACCACTGAGAGCACTGATCCAATTCCGCTCAGTTGTACTGATTTTAAAAAAGTGGAGTCCATGGTTCTAATGTGCAACTATTTTAACTTTTTTTTAAGGTTTGGCAGCAGTTCTTATTAAAAAAAAATTGATAGAAATAAGTAAAAGTAGTAACTGTGTGGATGTTCTTACTGTGATACTTAATACGGAGACAAAATAAAGTGCAGTGTGAACAGCTGCCTCGCTCTGTTCAGGTCTGCTGGTGCCAGACAAAAGCACTGGTTTTAGCTCTTTGGGCACTCGATGCCAGGCAGCGTGTCAGTCAGCCCCAATAGCCCCATGGGGGTTCCTCAGGGCACAGGCAGCCACAGTGGCTGCTCCTGGGGCTGCCCTGGGGATAACAAGGTCCCCAAGGCTCCCTGGGCACGGAGGCAGGGACAGACTTGTCTGCCCGTCCCTGGAGCCAGGGGAATGAACCAGCGCAGGGCAGGGACCTGCTGTGGCAGAAGAAGGGGAAGACTTGCCCAGGAACTCAAACAGCACCACACGTGTGATTCCAGGATTTATTAAGTCATACATGCAAAACATACTGCTAATTGCATTAGCAAAAGATCAATGTAAAAACTTCACAATTTTGCAACTTTTATTTTTAAATTTTTGCTTTAGTGGTTGAAAGGGTGTAGTTGAACATTGTGTTCCTGCCAGTTAAGGATGTACAGAACATCAGCACTAATTTACAGACCTCACAGACCCCAGTGACCATGACTCCATCTATGCTGCACACATACAGGCAGTGACACCGAGAACACACTCTGCATTAGTGACATTACAGCGTGGGGATATGGCGGAGAGGGATAGTTGAGAAGATTCATAGTTTATAGAGGTTTAAAATATAAAAATGACTAAAACGTGTAAAGCTGCTCCACATGATTTTTACATCTAGTTAATAGACTAAAAGCCCCTCAGAAAGCATATAACTTACTGGGTCAGAAATAACAGAAAAGGAGGAAGATGTGCTTGAACGTTCTACTCTACAAACAGAAAAGAAAAAAAGAGCAAATTTCTACCATCAGAAAGGATTTAAAATACAAGATATGTTCCTCAGTAAAAAGAGATTCTACAAGAAAAGCATTTACTACACAGCAGTTGTGGGAATGACGGGTTGGGAATTGTACCTAAAGGAATGCCCTACTTGAAATTCCGGGGAATTCACCTGTGAACAGCAACCTCTTCCCCTCCACACCTCTGGAAAATGGTCCCTGGTTCTAACCAGCACTACAGTCAGTTCAGCCTCACACCTCCAACAGCATGGTGTAGCTCATCCCTACAGTGTCCCAATACTGTCTGGTACTATCATCTGTCCATCACAACACAGTGCTGTCAGAAGGACTAGATACATTTCAGTAAGAATAGTTTTATTTATTTTTTAAATCACAGCAGCAAGAACTAGATTGCAACCAAGCCCTTACCAACGATAAAGCATTTTACACTGTGACTCGAGGGTGTCATTGTCAAAGGTTTAGGTTCCACACAACACAGCGCAATGACTGCAGGTTGAGAAACATTTAATAATAAAACACATTAGAGTGCAGTGTTTTGCTAATTATACTGTACTGTTACTTACTGTGAAAAACTAGAAAGTGTTTTTGCATTTCCTACCAGAAATTACAGTCATCTTCAAGAAGAATCTTTAAAAAACAGTTTAGTGCTTAGTGTTTGTAGCACAACAATGCAACTTAGTTCAGCAGATATTTTGGCAACACTTAATTGAGCAAGAACAGGATTTTAAAAATAAGGCTTTACATAGGTTTGTCTTTTCAGGAGTTTGCTTTTAGAAGAATGCAAAGTAACTTTTATACTTTAAACAAATGAAACCATGAAATCATTGATCGTTTCAAGGATTTATGGAAGAGACCTAATTGAGAACAGAAAAACTTGGCATGGAGTGTGAACACTCCATTGTTCTGACAAAGCCTGGGCTGGGGGAGGGAAGCGATTACAGCAGGAGACATTTTCTCTTCCTCTTCTTTACGGGAGGTGGGCACAGAACTGCTCGAATTGCTTCGTCAAACACTGTCTTGAGGCCCCGCTGCGTAAGTGCTGAGCATTCCAGGTATTTCACTGCACCTGGGGAGAGAAAAAAAGCCAATCACAAAGCCGCTTTCCACAATTTCAGCAGCTTCTAGCCAACTCCACAACAAAAGCTAGGTGTTTATTTCAATTAATGTACAACATCTTCCACAAATAAAGTTTAGATGAAGCCCCCAGTAAGCCTGTTGCCATCATACCGATCTCCTTTGCCATGGCCAGGCCCTGGGGATAGGTGATGGGAGTCAGCTTCTTCTCCTTCAGTTTTTCAATAGTGTCCTTATCATCCCGGAGATCCAGCTTGGTCCCCACTAGAATGATGGGGGTGTTGGGGCAGTGGTGCCGCACCTCGGGGTACCACTGAAAGAGGAAGCGCAGGTTGGGGGGGCGGATTTCCACAACAAAAACAGATGTTACAACTAAAAGACTCCCGGTCCTTTCCCAAAGTCATTCCAAGAGTGAAGGGGAATGTGTAAGACCCCACCGAGGCAGTATTAGAAAAGAACATACAATTGCAAAACATTTAATGAAGCCAATGGGTGTTTATTTCCATACAGTTTAAACATTCGCCCTCTTAAGGGCTGTATTTTGTCCACACACCAGAACAGCCCAGATCTGCTCTCCCAGCTCTCCCCAGTACAGTCTGCCCAGGCCACGCAGCTAGAACAGTGGCATTAAATTGCATTAAAAGGGAAGTTTCTTTTTGTGGTCTCAGCTGAACACTCTTAAACTACTGTTATCTTACCAATGCACAAGGAACAATTTATATTTACAGTGTTTCACATGCCCTTAACTTCCATGACTTCTAAGGCAGGCAAACAGATTTCTGCCTTTTCAAACCACATTTCACACTGCCTGCCAAAAAGAAACTTAATAAATATTTTCCAACCACTGCTGTAAAGTGAACACTACATTGAACACTTAAAATGATCCTGGCTTGTACTTACCTTAGCACGGACATTTTCAAAGGAGGCAGGGCTCACAAGGGAAAAGCAGATTAAGAAGACATCCTACAAAGCAAGGTGACAAAGTTAGCCCCGCAGAGCACCTGCTGAAATCTCACGAGAAGGCCAGTATCACCAGCCCCTGCATCACACTCCTCTCTGTGAGCGGCCAGGCCAGCGGCAGCCAGAGGTGACAGAGAGATGTCCCCGTGGGAAACATTCCCAGACAGACACAGACAGACAGTGGGGGGACCAACGGCAGGGACTGCAGTCCCATCTGCAATCAGCTGTCACAGCAGCCAGCAACTAAGACACCAAGACCATTGCATTCAAGCTGTTTTTCCCTAAACGTTATTTCTTCTCCCTCACTGACAGTCAGGTAAAAAACCCAACCCCAAACACTTCAGATCTGACAAACCCAAGGAGGACTCAGACCGGCTTCTGAACTGGGGCTCAACCCCCCGGGTGATTTATGTCTTGAACAGGATGTTGCAAAGCATTAACCCCTGGCACCGATTTTTAAAATATGAACACACCACTCTAAAGTAGTCTTAAATTGCAAAGGCAAAGTGTACGGTATGGAATGAAAAAATTAGACCATTTCTACAATTATTACTTCCATGCCCAAATCAGCAGAATCTTGTAGAACTGTCACTTCTATTGAGTGCCAGTATTAAAGATTTCAGAGTTTCTCTGTAACCAAATTAGGACTGAGAAGGGCATTAGACCCTCAAAGCTCCCTCCTTCCCTTTCTAAATAATGAGAAAGCAGAGAAAAAAGGTGGGTGTTTTTAGGGATCTTGCACATCTCACTTTTCAACTGAAAGCAAAAGACGACTGTAAGTAAGAGCAGGCAAAACCATTTCAGAGCCCACATTTACACCAACTGCTGTGCAGGACACACTTCAAAAAACAACGGGCTCCACACGTGGCGCTGAAGCTACAAGCATTCAGGATAACCACATCTTCTCTAAGATGAAGACTGTGATCCCGTAAACCCAAAACTCAATCAGCATCTCTTAAACAAGCCCAACTTTGCCCAATCTACCTCTGCATCCGAACTTATCCTCTACCAAATGTGATAAAGAATCAGGCATTTCAGAGTGTTAGTTGATTGTGCTGTATTTCAAGGCATTTTGTTAGGTCAGCAGCCGACTCTGCACTAAGCGCTTGCAGCCCAGTCCTTCATGCATCACCCCAACAAGTTTCCGTAGCAGCGTCCCAGGAGAAAAAAGAAACAACATCAAATAACGTGATACTATGGCCACTACTTCTGATGTCCAATTTCACAGGTTTGTGGTGACTGAAGCTCTGCACATTGAGCAGACTCTCTCCTTTACTAGCTCCAGAGATCAAAAAATTCGGTGTAACTATGAGGAATTATTCAAAGATCTCGGGTGTCTTGCACACTACCAATCTTAGTAAGTAGGAGGAAAAGCTATTTATTTGCAAAAAAAAAAATAAATTTACTGTTAGCAACTCATATAAAGAGATTTGGTAACAGTTCTCAGATCTAACAATTTGATAGTTCCAAGAAAAGTAGTTGTTTAAAAAAATAGGGGCCAATTTATCACTCTCATAAGCAAGACAAGATGACAGAACTTGGAACTGAAGTTTATTTAAAGTTTTACATACGGCAATAGGTTGATCTGTCAGACTGGAAGATATATTCTTACCATTGGTTCCTCCAACCTAATAACAGCAGGAGATAAAGTTACACCTCAAATGGATTTCAGGGAGAATGTTCTCAGCTAGCGACCCGTGCTCACAATATTCACAAGGCGGCTTTTCTTCCTAGAGAGACCCTGCCCAGGAATTCAGCACAACCAACCACCTGTACCCAGAACAGGCCACCAGACTTCCCCGAACTCCTGTAAGCACCCCTCTGCACTGGCACTGAAACACAAGAGCAAAACCTCTCATGAAAAGCATCCTTCTAAATTAACTGTCTTCTTGCTTTGGTCTCCTGAGGAGACACAGTTAACTACCTTTTCTGTCTCAAGTTCTTCCTTCCCTAAATATTTTGAAATACTGGTAGATTTCAAATACATTCAGCAGAAGGTATTGAATTCCTGCATGTTTTAAGGAAAAAAGTAAAAAGATGAATAAAGGGAAAGGTACAAATTAATCCTCCACTATGTCAAAGTCCTTGCTGTGAAGTTACGAGCTGGAGAACTGCTGGGTGGCTCACTGAGACACAGCCATGGCCAGTGATCAGCCAGCCCTGCCCTCGCCTGGCCCCACAGGAGGGAGTTTTAAACAGCTGGGGGGGGACGGGGAAGGCGGAATGCAGAGCCTAAAAAAAGTCAGGCTTCACCAGCTCCACTGTTCTCTTCTTCCATGCCTTGAGTGTCATGGGGGCTTCTGTCCCTTAAGTGATGATGAATCTCACGTATTACACAAGTCTGAAATCTGGGACTGCTTCATGAGAACTTCAAGACTTAGCACTATTTTTTGCTGTAAAAAAAAATCCAAATAACTGAAAATACTTGAAACCTTTACTTCACAGTTAGAGGTGCTTGTACGGGGGAATTTTTCCCCCACAAGTATGCTTAGATTGTCATGGAACTCTTTTGCAGCCTGCTGAAATAACTGTGGCTTTCTGACAGGCTAAGGACATGCTCAGCATTGTGTCCCTCCATCACAGGGGAGGAACAACATTCTGCCTTACATACCTGCTTTCTCACACTATTGAATGATCTTTCAAAATGCCTTTTTGAAAATATTTTTACAATGTTAAGCAAAGCTCAAATTCTAAATATACTATAAATATCTAAGTATTAGAGAAAAACAGCTTTCCATTGTCTCTCTTCCTAGGAAAAGCAGGTATCTGGCGTTTCTGATAGAGTTGCCTACAACCAGCAAGTTCCTATTCATTGTGGGCACTGTAACTGATGGGAAAGCGCAATCGTATGAATTAATGAGGAGTGAATTAAGGAAAACTGTGAATTAAGACGGTTTACTAAAAAAAGCACCAGAGTTCATTAAATAAGCTTCACATCACTCAGGAGAGCAGTTATACTGTAGAATAACTGCAACAATTTTGCATTTTAAGTTATTAGGATTGACTCTCTATTTGACAGTTAACAACAGTAATCAATGCAATAAAAACCCCCTGCAAATTACCACCTTTCTTTACTTACCAGCACTGCTCCACCAGATAACAGTAACTGCTCTAAAGAGACTAGAAAACCTGTCTCTACAAGGATTAGCTGCTCCTGAAGCCACACTGGAAAAAGCAGGGCAGATTCTGTCTGTACGGAAAGCGCTGGAGTAAATACGCAGCATGCGGGCAGGACTCGGCCCGTGCCAGTGTGGGAGACAGAGCACATCTGTGTTGATGTTACAGCACGAACCACAGTAAGTAATAAAACAGCCACGGGCTTAAGCACATTCGAAAGCTCTGAGGCAGCCTGTCAACACCAGGAACATTTTCGTTCAGTGCTGCCTCTCTCAAATTAGAGCATCTTCACAGAGAATGAACAGCACCAAGTGCTCAGCAGTGACAGGGCCAGGCTGCAGCCAAACACCCCCCTAAAACCAACCCTCTGCTCTTGGCAGCTGTGCTAACCCCGACATGGATGCACTGGCTCACCCAGGAGGGGTGGCTTTCTGTGGGGATTTGTTTGTTTTTCTTGTTATAAATCAAGCACTCCAGCTGATTCTGACACTGCAACTCCACAAAAGCCAACAAGTATCAATGCGTGCAAATACACAGGCACGCACAGTTTAACATTTGTACGACTGTACACACATCACAGGATGTGGAAGGATGAAGGCAGCTTGCAACAAGTCACTGTCACTAAGAAATGCAACTCCAGATGTGACAATGCTGGCCTTGTGTTCAGTAAGAAAAAACCTTTACGTTAGACAAAGCTGTACAGATTCTTTCTAGTTTCCCACTGTAGTTCTTACTGTTTGTGGATAGGAGAGTGGACGTAGTCTGTCGTAGTCCTCTTGACCAGCTGTATCCCACAAACCCAGATTGACCGGTTTTCCATCAACCATTACATTAGCAGAGTAGTTGTCAAAACTGGAAAACAAAGACAGTTAGCTGCATTAGCTTGCAGTGAGATAGGGCACCCAAGAACTTTTTCCTACAGAGTCCTAATTGGGAACACTACAAAAGGAAACATTTTTATTACATCCTTCTCAGAAACAATAGAGTAAGCCTTTAAATACTGAGCCTGATTTTGGGTAATGTAAGGGAAAAATACACACAACAGACTTAGTCCAGTCTGAACAAAAGTTGTCTTTTTCATTGCTCTTCCAAAGGAAGCATTTATGGCAGTAAGAACAGGAAAGCAGCAAGGCACTTGGCAAGCACCTTCCAGACTGAGTGGGACATTCAGCAAGTAACTTTGTAAGTTTTAGAATAGAAGATACACAAGCAACAACCAAGGAATCCTTAATGATGACAGTAAGTAAGAAAAAAAAAAAAACTTAATCCTGCTAATCAAAAAACCCTCCAATGAAATATCAAAGCAGGGGCCAGTAGAGGCATAACTTTTATCTCACCTCTACTGTAGGTTCCAATTACTTGTTAAGGCAAAACTAGCTTCACTGGGAACACAAACATACTGCAATGCAAAAATCTGAATTTAAGACCAAAACCAGGAAATGGAAGTAATTAAGACAAGGCCTTGGAAGGGTTAACTAAATTCATCTGTAAATCTCATTAGAATGTGTTTTGTTGTCTGAAAAACTTGTCAATACTTAGAGAGCAAAACAGCCAGATAAATATAGACACCTTTGAAAAGCAAAGCAGCTGCTCACATATAAAACGCCTCCCTCCGTCCCTCAAAAAGAGAGCTACACTAATTCTGATACTGACAAATCCTGATATGCAAGGAAATGGGAAGCACCAAAATAAACGAGTGCCCACAATCTCGCCCAAGGAGCTCAAGAGCTGTGCCCGGCTTTGCGCAGGACTGGCAGGAGCACAAAAAGTAGAAGGAACAAATGAAAAAAAAAAATCTCTAGCCACGTAAACCAACCATTCCTGACTATGATATGATGTTTTCCAAGCTGTTCAGCCTTGGGACTGCTTGTTATGAATGATATTAAAGATAGAAACACCACATTATTTTAGAAGAGAACAGCACCTGATGGAGCGCCAGTAAATGTTAGTCCCCGAGGAGAGGGCAGCGAGGGGCAAAGTGCTGCCCGACCACGCAGAGCAGGAAAAGCCCAAAGAGCTTCTCCCTACACACACCCCGACGCTCCAGCGGGTCCGACACAGCCCATGGTGCCTGCAGCCAATTCCAACAACTCGGGTAAGGAGCTGGAACGGCAGTGAGCACGGACAGGTCAACAGAAATGGGTTCTTTGGGTTCCATAAGTATACTTACACAGTGGGTATATATTCTCCAGGAAATGCATTGGTGGTGTAACTGATGAGTAGGCATGTTTTACCCACAGCACTGCAGAAAGAGAAAGTTCACATGTAAAACACATTCATCTTGAATAATGAGAAATAATATTGCTTTTAGGGAAGAAGACTGATTACATCCAGTTATCCAAGGAACAACTGGGTGCCAGTAGTCACTGGAGTACACAAACATCTAACAGCCTGGAGCCTTAAGATTACTAGCAACGAAGACACACTTTGTAACATAAACATCCATTTTGTGAAGTGGTAAGTTACCAGATTTTGTTACTCTTTTGACAAAACAAACCCACAAGTATTATTAAGAGTACTAACATCTGCTAGTCACCTGACTGAATACTCATCAAGACTGCCTTGCTCCAACTCCCTGAAATTAAAAAATCTGAGAAGTATTTCCAGATGCCCTTTGCACAATTCCAAAACTGTTCTTTTCCGGAGAATGTGATACTGTTGCATAAAATTTGAAAAAGCTTGCAAAGGTTTAATTTCTCATCACATTGCTACTTTTCAGTATTTGAGGAACAAATGCAGATGATAATCCTCACAATATTTACTGCTATTGCAAAATAACTCTCTGCATGCATTCGTCAGCTATTCAAACAGCCCATAAACTGATCTATAGATAAATTATGTTCCAATAGCGGAGAACTCGCAGCACCAAACCTTTCCTCACTGATCTAATTCTGCACAGCCCAGACCAGGCAGGATGAGGTTCTGTCCCAGGCTGCTTCCACAGCTCCGGCAGCCAGCTGCTTCCATGGCCACCTCCTCCCCACCTCTGATCCATGGCCAAACCTTACACTAATGACACCATTCAATTCTTGTTGCAGTTTCAATTAAAGGGTTGGAAAACTTGAAATTGGACCATGTTTATTTTTCCAAACAGTCTCTGTGAAGCTTGTTTCTGACACTGCGGACTGGTTCCCATGCTTGCTCCTCACTTGAGGTGCAGAATCATTTACCAGAGGCCAGTGTGCAACCAGTTCCGTGTAAGCGGCAGTGCCCAGGTGCCGGTATGGCCTTTCCCACTGCCCTTCTCCCAGAAAACTGCACTGCCTGACACATGTTTTATCACCACAACGATTTGCACAGAGCAAGTAAGCAGTAACTGTGAAACCTTACTGTACACTTAAAATCTTGTCATTAGTATTAGGTTTGACTGATGAACCTCCTGAACTCAATCTTCCACAAGCTGAAGGAATTCATTGAAGTTTTAGTCTAGAATTACAGTTAATATTAAAAAAAAAAAATCCCAAACAAACCAAACCCTACTGCTAAAAATATCCTATTAGTCTTCAGCTTCTGCTGAAGAAATAACGCACAGAAACAAGCTTTAGTCAAGAGCTCACTAGCTTTCCAGTTGGAAAAATTTTGAGGGATTCCTATCTGAATTTTACTAAGTATCTTCCACTTAAATCATTGCATTTCTTCTCTTGGTTTGGAAGCATGAGCACTGTCCACTTACCAAAGACCATCTTCAAAATGTTATTTAAAATGATTCAATATGAACAAATCAGCCAGCCTCACCTAGTGACTCCCAATTTAAGGCAGGTTAAGTGAATTTGGCACAACTGTAAGTTAACGTGTACATTGTAGCTCAATCTGTAACAAGTCTCTCCATTAAACTAAGCAGTTCCACAGTGCATCAGCCCAAGAAGTTATTTGCATGCAGCATCTGACAATGTTATCTTAAATGCCTGAGCTATGGAAGAGTTGCTCCCATGTGCAAAGGAACTGGATTTTATCCTACGTGCCCATTTCTCAAGTGTAATTGTTATGTTACTGAGCTGACACTTAGCACAGCATCCCCTCTGCTGCAACTCTCAGATCAGACCATACATTTTTTCCACACTACTTTTCCCACCTGCTTCTAAGGAAACAAGATGCCAGCTCCTTGGCACAGCCTGATATTTACCCACACGCGCCTTTCAACACACACTCTTTTTACCAGGCAACAACAACAGGGACATTTCATTCCATTCTTGAGAAGTACAATCTCTGAATATTCTCCTGTAGCAACAGGCTTGAGATATACCTGTGTTCAGGAGCGGGAGAGGGATTTACCACTCCAAACCTTCTGTGGAAAGGAACTGGGGAGCGGTAAGACACACAGCTTCGTTAATTGAGTGGCTGTCAGAGGAGATCCCACCTCACCCCTTGCACTCACCGGCTGTAACACGTAGAACAGGGAGTTCAGGAAAGCTGCTCACCTGCCTCCCCATCAGCACAACCTGCTATTTCAGCTCCCCGAGCTATCGGTTCCATCAGTGTGAATCTATTACTGAATTGCACTCACAACACTACAGAGCAGGCTACGCCTGCCCAGCTTATAAAGGACAAACGTGAAAGCCTTCAAAATACCGAGAGGAGCAAAACCCAGCCTCTTTGGGAAACTTCTTGAGGTGCAGAGGCTATGTGTTCTCATGCTTCTACAGCCCGACGCTTCATTTTCCAGTAAATTCATTGCAGGCAATTTAAGCTTCTAACAAATTAATGTTGAACTCCACATTTTCAGCAGTGGATGAAGAGCCTTCCTCTGCACACAGGCTCCTTCACTCATCTTGCACTGGAACTGGTGAGCCTGCTCTGGCTAATCAAAGCTGTGCAGGAAGGAGGTGGTGAGATTTCATTCCAAGCTCAGAAGCGCCTGTTGAGTGTTTCTGCAGCGCCAATCAGCCTGAGTCATTTCGATGAGAAAAAACACGTTCAGCAGCCCTGTTTCAGACTCACTCCATCTAGGTTTCCTCCTTTCCTTGCCTTTTGGCTCGCTGCCCTACGAATCAGATCATTATGGCCACCAGTCTTAAAAATAAACACTAATGCCTACCTTTATAAATAAAGTACATCCTCTAAGTTCTTGATCAACTTTTTTAGACTGCTAACTTCCATATTAAAGCAACTCCCCTAAAGAGAATTCCAACTGTTTGGCAAAATGCAAATCCCTGTACATACAGGCTGAGACTAAGAAACTAAAATAACACCAAACCAAGATTAGTCACAACAAGATTTCTAGCAACTACTTAATCATAGCTCTGTTCACCCACTATTACATAAATGAAACTAGTAACGCTTGACTGTAATTAAAAATACGGCCTACAGAAATCTAGCATTTTAACCACTAAACAAGTAAAAGACTTACAAAAGACAGCATTGAATGCCTTATTGCTTCCGGGTACCATCCAGGAATCAATGTATTTATATAACCACATATGTATTAAATCTTGAAAAAAAACCCAAACATGTCATCTCTTTCCTGGCCTTATTTATACTAACAAGTTTTACGAAGTTTCCCCGCTATGTTAAGAGCTGCTCGGAGCCATGTTATGTGACATTCACTGAAAATGCTGCTGGAGGACCCGCCCCAGCACTTTTTCCCCACTAAAGGCACCCACTGGAGCTGCACAAATGGTTCAGAGTATCCTGCTTCCCCACAACTGAACTGAGAATTTAGTTCCCATCTGCAGCCACAGTAACGGGACCAGCTGAAGCACTTGCTGGTTTAATTCCAGAAACACCAAAACCTACAAACAGGCAGCAGCTTTCACACACAGCTTTGGTTACATGACCCACCTGAACCACCTCCCCAGCAGAGGTGATGCACAACAGCCCAGATTTCTCTGGTACCATCCTCAGAACAAAAGTTTAGCATTTTCTCTGTAGCAGGTTTATTACGTAGGGCTCTGCCAGATAAGCTGTTTTACTTGCTCTGACACACCCTCTCCCGACTATGCTGCTCAGTATCTACAATACTACTACCTTTTTTTAAACTTTACAAGTTCAGACTAAGTTTCAAGTCACTGCTCTCTCTACAGATTGCG
The DNA here is from genome assembly GCA_033628505.1 of Tringa tobata. NCBI lineage: Eukaryota > Metazoa > Chordata > Aves > Charadriiformes > Scolopacidae > Tringa > Tringa tobata. Next base: position 36,951 of record JAHREE010000141.1, read on the forward strand.
CTGGAGAGACCCAAGGTGTTCAGCACCTTCCACAAACACTGCACTAGCCCCCCTGGCAAACAATCAAACCAAATCTAGCACCGCTTCCACAGGTAGGGTCTCAAATCAAGCAGGATTCCAAACAGGAACTCTGAATTCACTGCTTTTGTTCTTACAGTATTTCTACAATTAAAAAAATGCCTAGGGAAGAGCACGAAGTTTGGCCATCTCTGTGGCACCTAGTAATCATTTCTGCAGAATACAGAACTCCCCCTAACACTGCAGGGCATCACTGGAGATTTCATACCACTTAACAGCTGCCTCTTTAGAGTGAAAGCAAAAGCTGCTAAAAATAGCCCACACCAATGCCTTTTCTCAAGTGTCAATCAGCAGCACTCCTGCAGTTCCCCAAGTGGAGGGCTCTTCATCTGTCCTGCACATTCCTGCTCTCTAGAGCATCAAGAAGTCAAAGCAACAGTTGCCATCTACTTTTCCCCAAACAATCCTCACAGTGAAAAAAAACAAACACAAAAAATCCCCATGAAACCAAGGGCAAAATATGCTAGCACAACTAGCATACATGACATGGGTTTCTAGTCAAATTCATTATCTGAACAGCTACTAGTCAAAACTCTAAGAACAAACAAACACGAGTTAGGTATGGGAAACAGCCTATATGCACTTACAAATTAAAAAAAAAAAAAATGATCTCACAGCTACTTCTACAGCTGTGTTTATTTTGTTCCTAGCAGATTTTTGTGGAGGGGACATATAACAATGCCTAAGTTTTATATTACACAAGCAAATCTTTAACTTGCATTGTTTAACAGACCCACTAAAGCTCTAGCCTTATCTAAGCCAAACATTACATGTTTCCTAGAATACCTGTAACATTGGGACTTTTGAAGCCGCAGCAGCACAGAGAAACACAAGTAGATATTTTTAAAAAACACTGAAGGGAGAATGATACAAAACTACCAAAAATGAGCAACAGTAGCTGAATGGAACCTTAAGAGAGATTTGTTTCCAACTAAGGAGGAAGGAGAACTAATTAAACTACTGTGTTTTGTCCACACATATGTACAAAACTCAGGTAGAACTACACCACTTTTACTCCCAAGGCAATAAACATGTTTGGCAGTGGGGCGGTTTTCAAAGCAAACAAGGAAAAGAACTGTTGTTGAATGAATTACTGAACATTACACAGTTTGTGCTGAGTTCTCAAATCCAGTGGAGGAAGTGAAGTTTTTTCCCCACCCAACATGATGCATCACATTTATTTACAGCATTGTCTCACACAACACAGTTCAGCTCAATTTTCAAAAGTTACATAATTGAAAAGCAATTTTTTTTGTTTTAAAAATCAATATAACTGAAAGAACAGTCCATAGTTATCCTATCTAGCATCAAGGAATTACATTACTATGAAAAGTCTTCATTAGTCAAGAAACCACTTTCATGCTCATATTGTTCAAAATCTTATGCAGCAAGCCAAAACGAGTTTGTCACACAGAGTAAATTTCTCTCTCAACCATACTTAGCTGCCTTTTTGGGGATTCTACCTCTTAAAAAAAAAAAAAAATCAACAAACCACACACACAAGTAACTTGAAGATTAAGGCACCACGTGAAATTGCAGACAGTGGAAAGACCATTCAGATACACTTCACTCCTCTGTCATCTACAGAGGTTTGCTCTGATACCAATTATGCTCAGCCTACACTGGGATTTTTGTTTCTCCTAAGGAAAAAAACCCTCCCCAACTGCATAAGACAAGTCTTGTTCTCCAGCTGCTGCGATGCTCCCCTGAGCTCCAACACCCGTGGGGGATGAACGCCCTAAGCTGATGGAACACCATCATGGAGAACGTTCAGAAGTCTCAAACATGAACTTTTTCCCCACCACAGTTCCAGCACTCCTCACACTGAAACCCAACAGCTAAACTTAAGAGTTAACTCCATTCTAAAAAGCGTGCTCAAGTTGTTTCACTTATGAGTAATGCCCTAATAGAATGCTGTAGGCGGAACAGTTCTTTACAGACACGGATATCGTTAATTATTTGTATTTCGAGTGCTTTATCAGTCTCCTTTAGACAGCAGCCTTACAAGACCAGATGTACGCATGCAGAAAAACAGCCCTTGCTCACAAGCCTTTACCATCTGCTTAGAGTTTAGCACATTTCACTTCATTTTACCGCAGGAATCAGGTGTCAAAAATCAAGCTATAAACAGTAATAAGTCTACTACTGTCACAAAAAGGTATTTTAAATCAATAATACATTTCTCTATCATTAAAAGCACAGTATTTTTTTAATAGACTTTGATCACCTCTGTGTGCCGGGTGACACCACGGCGCCGGACGGGCCCGGCCCCCCCCCCGCCCCGGACGGACGGAGGGATCCAGGCGGGCAGGGCCGCCCCCGGACGGACAGAGGGACCGCTCCCGCTCCGCGCCGGGCGGGCAGGGCCGCTCCCGGCCGCCAGCCACCCCCCGCCACC
>JAHREE010000141.1:39760-70827 GCA_033628505.1 Tringa tobata
CTGATTCCTTTTCCCCGTTACTCGGTCAGGGCCCTGCCGGAATGCGGCGTCAGGCGCTGGCGCTGCTGAGGGGAACGAGGGCCCGGCGCTGCGAGCAAGGCTGGCTGCTGTGTGCAGGCCGCGCCGCCATCTCTGGCCAGCGGCTGCCCCTGGAGATGAGTCAGGGCCCCGCGCCGGCCCTGCCGCCGCCGCGCCGCGACCAGGAATTTTTCCTGCAGACTGGGGAAAAAACTGCGCCAGGCAGGTGTAGTCCCAGTCACCCGGGACAGACCCCCACCCAGGTGCCAGCATCCTGCAGAGACGGGTCCCTTCTTCCAGGGATCCTCCTGAGGCGCTGTGACATTAATTAACTGCTGGCAAGCTTTAGACCAGACCAGTGCACAGTCTTCACAAGACAGGCCGAGCCAGGGGCTGCCAGGCTGCGCAGAGCCTTGGCATTTTTTCCCCACGCAACAAACTATTTTCAGTTACTATTGAAGTAAAAGTCAAGCAGTGCAGGTTCTATGAGCCCAGGGAGCCTTTTACTTCCTGCAGTTCGTTCTTGCCACAGTTCTGCTTGGCAGAGAAGGCTCTGGTTGGCCTGAGGCACCGGCTGCTCTCGCCTCCGCAGGGCCCGGCATTGGCTGCTGCTGAGGGGTGAGGACTGGCTGGAATGGATACAGTGCACCATCATGGGCTTTCCAGTGACTGCATCTTTCATTCATTTGGAACATTTCTGAATTATTTTGATACCACACAACGCAACCTTATTGGTGGACAGAGCATCCCATGATATTTACTCTCTTCCATTTTTCTTGCGCTGAACAAAGATAATTCTCAGATATTTCACACCAGTGATGAAAACATCATAACCGTCAGTGAACCAAAAGGCTATTTTTGCAATACTCGCATGTCCACGCTCTCCCATACAGATGGAAGCTGAAATGACTTGTCATTTAAGCTAAATACCTTAAAGCCAAGGCTCTGCTGCTGCCAAGGCCTGGCCGTTGTTCCCTGCCCAGCACAGGCACCGTGGCGCAGAATGGGCAGCACTGCAGGGATCCGGCTGCGCTGGGCTCTGCAGCAGCTCCAGGGGCCGCCGAGATGCTGCACGGGAACAGAGCAGATGGGAAGCTGTTGAATTGATGGCATGGTCCTGGGGAGACCCAGAACATGCAGAGATTCACGTGACATGTAAAACTGCTGCTGATTTTCCCAACACCTACCTATTCCTCCACCAGTTCTTTTTTATCCAGTCTAAATCAGGTGGACGATTGGAGTTTTCTACATGAAAAAGAGGTACAACAAAATTGACAATATTATTACAAAATAGCATGCAAAGACAAGGATGAAGGCTATAATAGAGAAAGCACATTAGCACAAATGGCTTTATGACCTTGCCATGAGACCAGCAATATCTTTCTATATACGTTCTTTTCAGTGCTCGCTCCTCCAGTCTGTTCTTTTGGGATCAATTATTTTGCATTGTCAAAAAAGTACTCCAGTTAAAGCAGAAGGTATGCTTAAAATACATTTCAGATAGACAATTTTATACCCAACTGAGTAATTGCCAACATTAGAAAATACCTAGATAAATATTTACTGTTAGTCATTAAAACAATATTCAAGTTTGGATAGATGATGACGGTAACAGATTTATAAAATTTTCCCCCATGTGTTTGTAAATCTTTATTTCCTCAAAGAGGATAAAAGGGAGCCTTTTGGAATTGTTTGAAATTTTGCACTTGAAATGCTACTTGGTATCTCTATTAAGGTAACTATTTGTTATTTGCCCTGGAAGTCAAATTATTACCTAAGTCTACGATCCTTAGAGTACATGATGCATAAATTATTCTGTTATTAAACTTACTATATATCATCTACATTTTACTTTATTCTTGCATTTTTTGTTTAAATAGAATGTAGTACATTTGCTTTTAAACAGAAACAAATAACTTACATGATGCTACAAATGCTTAACACTTTACGGATACGTTTTTTTCCCCTGAGAATGAGAGGAGACGGACACAGGGAACATACTGAAACGTTAGTTTGATAAAAGGAAAAAAACTTAAGAGAACAGCATGAAAGACAGGGCAGAGGAGTGAGAAGTTAATAACAAACTTCTTAATAGAAAAATTATCAGTTTGGTAGCCACAACTGCAGTGCTGAGTTGTATACAGAATAGTTACAAATGTACTACGCAGAGGAGTATGTAAAAAAGAAAATAATGAATGGCAGTAACAATAACCAATTATAAAGCTTAAAAATAATGAATCATAAAGTTGAGGCTTAGATCAGTCCTAATATTGTTCCACAATCTATCACCTTATCTTCTCTCATGCATTACAATCCTTGAAAGTCTTTTTCTTAGACATTGAGAGGAAATAATTATTTAAAATTGTCTCGGAAACTGTCTGAATGTGTGTATTGTGTATGTGCTGGCGCTGGAGGAGGATTATTCTCCTTTGTGGATGGGGAGTGGCAGGGTAATCATGCTGATGCAATGCTGGAAAGTTCTACTCACCATGACACAGACTATCAGCATTACAGAGACAATAATTATTTGCGCTTTTATAGTAGCTTTCATCCCAAACTGTTACTGTGAGCTTTCACATGTTAGTTCATTAGTAAAGCCACAAACAAATGCAGAGAGAAGCAGAGAAGTACCAGCATACTGAGTGTACACGCAGGGAAACACATCAGTGGAACAAACAGAACACCCAGCGTGATTCACTCATAGGTGTTTTCTCTGACTCCTGGTGGCACTTCCTGCTGCCACCAGTTCTGCTCACTTCTCCTCAGGAAACAGCACGACACAGTATCGAGGTCAAAAGTAAAAGTCTGTCCTTATCCATAGCGTAAAAACCATTTCAGGGGCGAAAAGCTGTAACCGTAATTCACAGGCACTTGAAGCTCGGGCTGGACTGATGTGCAAGAGCCAATTTTACATGAAGCAAAGGAGTATCACAAAGTGTCAGGGGGTGGAATATTCAGCGTATTCAGCACTCTCTCTCTAGGTATTTGTATTAAAATTAGAAGCAAAAAAAAATCCCACCCAAAAAAACTGAGGAGAGATTTCTCTTACTGGAGAAAAACAGGATTTTCAGATGCTTTTTCATCTTAAAATCGCTAAGAGAATTATCTTTAAAAATTGTACTTAAGCCTTGATTTTATCCTAACTTGAATTGCTAGGTAAAAGTCAGGTGATTAATGATGTAGTATGAGGGATGTAGTAACTGGTAGAAAGAAATCTTAATGCACAGCACTAAGCATCTAAATTTCCTTTCCAGACTCCAGTTCCACTTGTAGAGTTCTCTGCCTTTGTGGTCTGTGGCGCACTAAGCCCCTCTGCCTTCCCACTTTAAACTGGGATAGTAGGACTTATTGAAGCTGTCTGGATGGCAGCTAGAACTTAAATATTCACATCTAACACACTTCCTGAGAGTCTGAAGTTTTTTTTGTTAATTATATTTGAATTCTTTAAGTTATGTGTCCTTGTTAAGCTAACAGAGCTAACAAGAGTTTTAATCAGGAAAGTGATACTATCGCTGTGGAGGAAATTCAGAGTATCTTCACTGAAGTTGGGGAGAGACTGTGACATAAAATTCATGTTAGAAAAGAATATAATCCACAAGTAATGGCCCACAATTTCTAGATATTCCAGGCAGACATTTCTGGCATGGTTAGTCTCCTGAGTGTTGAAAAAAGCCCTGTACCAGCATGTGATATGTACAGTGTTCAAATATAGTACTCAGTCTGTGCTAGAGGAACCAAAGCCAGCAATAAAAAAAGAACTACATTTAAATGTCAGCATTTGCTGCATCAGAGAGAACAGATTAAAGGAGCACAAAAATTAAATGATAGTATATAAATCTCTACATTAATAATGAAGCATTGTGAAATAAATGCATCACATTCATATGATATTAGCATAGATGATTTAGCTGGTATACATATACAACAGAAATAAGTCCTGTATTTTGTTTAGGTAGCTTCTGATAAATATCTCTTCTGCCAAGAATTTCAGTTATAAAATCCACATAAGGCTTTGCATTCACTTCTGTCTACCCTCAGGTTTAGCAAGCAGTAACAGACTGTGCTTACTACAGTGTGAGCTGTTGTTGAAGGCAGCAGGACTGCATGCAGTAATCCCTGTACAGGGCTGCAAGCTTTCTGGAATAGAGACATCATTGTAAATTTATAAACAAGGACCTGAGCCTCCTCTCTGTCACTGCAGCTTTTTATTGCTGTAAGTACCTCAGCAGAGATATGGGAATAAGCCTTTTTATAACTGTAAGCATCACATCATGCCCCGAGGCGAGGCGTTGCTGAAGTACAGAGATGTGTAAGCTGCAGGTTCCCCTCAACTTCCACCTGTCTTGATACCAAGCATTTCACAGAAATTAGGGTTAAAATGTTAAGGAAAAGGATAAAGGCTTAACCATTACAGAAGCCCATTCAGTATTACCAGTTTTACTGCCTTCCACTGTCCAACCATTTTCTAATAAAGACCGAAGGCTACGAGCTTTGGCCTGGCCACTTGATTTCCTTAGACAGATGCAGTATTTCTTTCGCCCCAGGCTCGCAGAAATGCTTCTGGACTTCAGCAGAGCTGGGACCTGGGAGGACCAAGCCTTCGTGTGGCTTCAGTGTGCCCGAGGACAGATAGAAGCCCGCTCCCCTCTGGTGTGCTGCACAGCTGTGACTCACACCCCAGCCAACAACCTCTCTGGGAGTGCAGAGCCAGACAATAACCAGGGAGCTTCACAAAACACATTCCATCAAATGCAGAAATTAAAATTATGGTTCCTCATATAGCATGGTGAACATTTGGAAAAGAAATGTGCATTTATTACAGAAATAAGACAATTGTCAAAAACTAATGATATATTCTGGAATCTATTCCTCACTGGAACCATTTGTAGACATTCTGAAGAATTTACGAGAGGAATAAATATAATAAATAAGTACAAAATAGCTTATTTTAGCATAGATAAAATACAGAAATGGTATGGAAAACTTATGTTCCCCCCCCATGCCTGTATACTGATAAGTTGCTAAGTAACAATTTTTGTGAGGAAGAGTTCCCAAAATAAGATGAGGAAGTGTGGGATGGTTTTGAAGTTTAGTTTTACTGTCAAAATAATTAGCTGATTTCCAAATCTTGATGTGACAAAACCTGGTGAATCTCTTAAATTGGTATTCAATTGCATTATCTGCTATTTTCTGCATTGGAAAGCTAAAGAGTGTTTTATCAATCTCACTACTGAATTAAATAATTAGATCCTAATCAATACCAATGCTAACTTGATATTACGACCTAATTTATTAATTATATTGCTTATTTTAGTGTAAAAAGTAATTTACAATTAATCAAGATTTTAAAATTAATATCACATCACATCTTCAATGTGCAACATGAGCCAGAACTAATAAGAATCCGGCAGATAACTACTGATACATACAAAAGTTAATTAGCTTCCTGATTTAACCTTTGTGTGTCCCATTGCATTCCAATTTAAACACAGAAAGCTGCTAAATGTCCTTTGGCAGCTAAATCACATTTGTGCTTAGCTGGTGAGAAGATGGTCTCAGTACACAGAATGGGGAAGGGAATGGAGATGACAGGGAATGCAAATCACCTTGGAATTCCAGTGCAGGGCCTGGACACGTCTCAGCTCCTGTGCCTCCAGTACCAGTGGGGTTATCGAAAACTTCAGATGAGGAAAAAAGCGCTGCTGTCTTCACAAACCAGATGCGCTGAGCTAACTCAGAAGGGAGGACGCCACACACCACTCCTGCCTATATCGCTCACTGCTTGCAGGAGCACTGTGCCTTTGGAGAACTTTGTGACAGAGGTTAGGACACTGTGGAATCAGAAGCTTCTGCGTGAACTTGATGGATAACATGGGTAACAGACCTAACTGCAGGGGCCTGCCTTTTTTTTTTTTTTCCCCCATGGCTTGCTGTAATAATAACCTGAAGGATACTTCTGAACCAACTGATGGGGAGAGTGAGGACCATTATTTCAAGTTCTCCAAAATGAAAACAGCGCAGGGAACAAGTCCTTTGAAATATTCCCTCTTTGGAACAGTAGAGGTAGGCTCCAGACAGTCAGGTGCGCAGAAGGTATGAAATCACAGATCAGTGCTGGCCTCAGAGAGCATCATTCATCTTTGATTAAAGAACTGGCAGAAGTCTGTGACAGAAGAGGGATCCAAAGAGCTTTGAATCTGCTAGGATACCCTTTGGACAAGTTTCTGATAAGGTAGGTTTTAAGATACATTTTCTTTGAGACCTTTTCGATGTGAATGAGTGGTGTTTTGCTTTGTTAGCATCAGTAGGATAATCTTAATGCTGAGACAAAACTGAACTCCACAGCTTGAAATCCAGTCAGATCTGCTCAGAAGGCAGCAGCCACCCGCAGCTGTCCGAAGATGGAGAACTGGGTCTGAGGGAAGTAGATCAGGGATTTACTTCCACACTAAGAAGGAGCTATCTGGAAGCCTGAGGTCCCAATGGGTTCTGAGGAGCCTCGGTGCTTCCTCACCCTCTCAAGCTCTCCTCGCCCTCTGTCCTCACAGCAGCCCCCGGTCCTTGTGGTTTCCCAGACGAACTGTTAAGGGTTCCCAGCCACACACAGGGTTTTCCAGGGGTTTTCCGCTCTATTACGTAGCTCATGGATGACAGACAAAGGGATTGCAGATAAACCGGGGAAGGTGTCCAGTTTTATTCTGGAATTACTCTTTCTCTGTGCACCAGCAGGATTCCTTGGCAATAAAATAGCATTTTACAGAATCATTTGGGTTGGAAAAGACCTTTAAGATCATTGAGTCCAGCCGTTAACCCAGCACTGCCAAGGTACCTCTAAACCATGTCCATCAACACCAGCTCTACAGAAATTTTAAATACCTTCAGGGGTGGTGACTTTCAGGCATTTCAGATCAAAATACTGATTTTTCAGTTTCATTTTACAGTTGATTGAATGGGAACTCTATAGAGCAGTTCGGGGGGGGAGGGAAATCATAGAATCATAGAATTGTCTAGGTTGGAAGGGACCTTTAAGATGATCTAGTCCAACCATCAATCTAACTCTGATAAAAACCATCACTTAACCATGTCCCTCAGCACCATGGGTCTAAGTCTGAAGCACATGTGGCACGCTGAAGAAAAAAATGATCACCCTATTTTTTAGGAGTTTGTCTTTAATATTTAGGTAGTTTTACTTGCTGTAAACTTCAGAAGCACTGAAGAAAAAGAGAACTGAATTTGCAAATCTTTAAAAGGAATTAAATTATCAAAGTCTAGCCATTGTTTTCAGATGAAAATTACTTATTTTCTTAACAGGTACTGATACCTAAGGCAGATTTTATGTAGTTTATAAATGGTTAAACTGTAGAGAATCTTCTTTTAGAGAAGAAATGTAGCTATTTTAGCAACCATCCCAAATGGTTTCAAGGATTTAGTAAGATAAGAAAGGATGTATATGGCCCTCAGAACATGGTGACCTAAGACAGGGATGCAATAAATATGGACGTTGTCTGACAAACAGATGGTAGCAGAGAGCTCATTAGTTTTAATGAGCAATTAAGCAATTAGAATGTTTTGCCAACATGAAAAGTGCGCCAAAATGGTGAAGAAAATGAAGATTGAGGAACAAACGACCCACAATCAAAATGAGGACCACCAGAAGGCACAACTATGCATGCCCAAAAGCTTATTATAATATGTAAATGAATACTTGGAAATGTAATGAATATGCTAATGTTTTCTTGCCATTACAATAAATATGTATACCTGTTGTGTATAAATTTAATTTGACAACAGCATTTGGTGTGCACAATAGGAGGAGGTATCCCCTGTGCACCTGGTACCACAATAAAGAATGCCTGCTTTCTAAACTTTGAGTCTTAGAAAGTTTTATCTGCTGGTTTGTGGTAACAGTACTAATATTATAGAAGTTTGAATTATTGTTGTAAAGGCTTAAGAGACTGACTCTGCAGGAAAACACAGGCTCCTGAAACAAATTCTGGTAGGACAACTTCCTGGCCAGAGGTAGTAGCTTCATTAGGTGGTGTGTGCTTCACCAAGTATATATTGTGACTACGATTTCATGAAGAATGTCAAAATTTCCACTATTTCATTTTTTGGAAATGTGGACCAGGTATCGAACTACAGCAACAGGTGTCCCTCCCCAGGTTTACAGCAGAGTTCTAAGAACCTCACCTTGGGCGAGATGCTCACGTTTTGTTGTAAGGATGAAGTTCACAGTTCTTTAATTGTGACTATGGGCTTACCGATCTGTGTTAATGCTAGAGGGAACACACAGCTCTCGCCCACTTCATAAATGGTGCCGGTCATCTGTTCATCTTTTGGGGCGTTTCCCCCCGCCTGCAAAGCAAGCCTCACCATGATCGTTTATCTCAAGGAGCAACCTGTGCTTGCACGCTGTTATTTTAAATTCAATATAACCGAAGCGTTGGCTTGAAAAGCCCAGGAAAGAATTTCTTCGCGGAGGGGAACACAAGGGAATTACACAAAACCCCACAAAGACCCCTCAAGCGCTACCCACATCCGGGACTTTTTCCCTCAGGAGGCCGGGGGGGGTGTGAGCCCCCGCCGGCGCTCCCGCCTCAGCCCGGTCCCGACCCTCACGGCCCCTGGGGGGCATGCGCGAGCCCCTCCCGCCTGAGCCCGACGCACGGCGTTGGGGCGTGACGTAAGGCCGTAACGTACGGCGTCGGGGGCTTCCTCCCGCCCCGGCGGCGGCGGGGCCGCGTTGGGGTTTATGGCGGCGGCGCTGAGCGGCCTGTCCGCCCTGGCTGCCCGGTTGTCCCGGTCAGCCGCCGCCCGTTCTTACGGCGTTTTCTGTAAAGGGTTGACCCGCACCCTCCTCATTTTCTTCGACCTGGCCTGGAAGCTCCGCATCAACTTCCCTTACCTCTACATCGTCGCCTCCATGATGCTCAATGTCCGGCTGCAGGTGAGCGGCGGGAGCCCTGGAGAGGGTCTTGTGTCCGTCCCCCCGTGCGGGCCCCGTCGCGTCGCTGTCGCCGCTGTGGGTGGGGCCGTGCCGCCCTCCGGCCCCGGTCCTTTTCCCCCTCCCCCCTTACTGGGCCGCGGTCACCCCCAGACCGCCAACCGCTTCACCCCATAAGGGGCTGGTAAAACGATTTCCTCCACCGGTTTGTTGGGTTTTTTAAAGTGAAGAACAGCTGTGGCAGGGAAAACGCAGAGGGAGTTTTAAATAATCACGTTACTGGGTGTAAATGACGGGACAAGAGGTAACGATTTTAAATTGGAAGAGGGGAGATTTAGATTAGATACCAGAAAGAAATTCTTGGCTGTGAGGGTGGTGAGGCACTGGCCCAGGTTGCCCAGAGAAGCTGTTGCTGCCCCATCCCTGGAGGGGTTCGAGGCCAGGCTGGATGGGGCTTGGAGCAACCCGGTCTGGTGGGAGGTGTCCCTGCCCAGGGCAGGGGGGTTGGAACTCGATCATCTTTAAGGTCCCTTCCAACCCAACTATTCTGTGAAGTAACAGTTGAGGTTTAATTTGGGTCCGTTCTGCCTTGAGCCTGTTCCAACGCAATGGGTTTGTTTCATCCTGGCACAGCTCTGACCCACAGGTGTTGGGAGCTCTCATGCTCAGCAGGGTTGAAGTGCCATTGGTTTTGTGATGAAATCAGAGCTTTACTTTTAAGTCGCCTGGCAGCAGGAGTGGGCTGGGGACTGTCACAGTGGACGTCTGTTCCAACCACGGGCTGGACACTTTCCTCCTCCCCATAAAGAGGGCTGTGGTGGGAGTTTGACATCTGGGCAGGGGCCAGGTGTTGAAAGACAAGTCCGGTTGCTGTTTGTGACTTGAGAAAGGTAAGTTGAAATGGGAAGAGGTCAAAATGAGGCATCTCGTATTCTTGTTTTTGGGACTCGTCCTACAGCTCTGAAGCTTGAAACAGAGCCGCACTGCCCAGGGTGTACACGTGGCTCAGTAACCTTGGTGGCTAAAAATGCTTTGCCTTTGCTTGTTATCGGTGTTGGTACACAGCAGTTCTCCTGTCATAGCCTCGGCCGCAGGACAGCCGGTGCCCTCTGCCTGTGCCAGGGTGGCCAGTCCCCTTTGGGAGGCCCTGTGCCCTGCGCTGCAGGTTTCCAGTGGTGCATGTCTGATTTCAGCACATGCCGGTGTACAGGACACGTTTGATGTAACGTTGAGCCTGTGATCAGTTACAGCCCCCATTTATATTGGTTAGGAAAAGGCGTGCTGTTACTGTGCGGATCCCTCCAGGTGCTCACTTGCTGACTCACTTTGACGGCTGTTACCGAAGGAGAGTTTGTAGCAGATTAAACTGAAACCAGAGAAGGAAGTTTATATTTGGGTGTATTTCCTACCTCTTTGGATGTGCTCAGGCAGCCTGGAGGGAGCCTTGTCTGTTTGGACCACTGTTACTCCTTGCAGTTGGGTTGTTCCTTTTCTTTATGTTAAATATTTTTTGTTTTTCTGTATACCGGGCACCAAGAAACCAGTATATTAGTATAATAATGTTCAGCATTCTTTCTTTTTAGGTCCATATTGAGATCCACTGAGTTGTGACTGGTGTGCTGCTTGCCCTGTGTGCTGCAACTGAGGTCAGTCACACTCTGCAGATTCAGTCTGTAAGGAAGCAGCAAGGCCGTGCTCCTCTTCTCCAGGACTATGAAGAGAGAAGATTTAAACCAGAAACGAGTACATGACAGTGGCCCAGATTGTCACAAGGCAGCAGCTCACCTGATACACTCACGTTCCCTGTTGAACAATTCTCAAAATTATAGTAGCAGTTTACAAAAGGAATTATTTTATTTTAACACCAGAAATTGTTCTGTCTTTAATACTATACCTCTGCCTTCTGCTGGCAAGGAAATGGCTCTGAGTGTGAGTGAATCAGCAGGGAGGAACTCGAGTGCAGCTGCTCCGTGGAAGGATTCATTTCATCTGCATTTTTCTTCTGGGAGAGACAGTCTCGATGGGGTTTCTCCCTGCAGTTACAGTATTTCAGTCTTGGCCTGGCTGGAGGAAGCCTGTAGTTTTGCTGGAGACTTTAGCTCGCACTGTCCAGGAGACAACTTTGTATTTTTTGCACACTTCTGGCTGGGAGATTTGTGGTACAATAAAAAACTGCAGTTTCTGGAATTAGAAATGGGCAACAGCAAAGAGAATGAATTGCAGCTTGCATTTCTTAAAGAGCTGGATCTTGGTGGACTTCCTGATCTGTATTTTATTCCTGTTGCCTCCCTGCATGAATACACTTTGGGACTCTTAAACAACCAGAAACCATGGTTTTTCCTCTGTTGCTTAAACCTTGTGTCTTCAGAGCAAACACTTGGACACAGGAAAATGCTTTCAAATATACAATATGTGACTAATAGTTTTCACATCATACAGCTAGTAATTTCTCTTCTAGCTTTTGCACTAGCAGGTCTTTGGTATGCAGTAGTGAAGGTAAAAGAGTACTAAGATTTTAATAATTACTGTTTTTAACACTAATAGAAACCTAATTGACTACATAAGAGAGATAAGGTTACAGTTCAGGTTTTAGTGAGAAGTAGACAGCTAAAGTAAAAATTATACTCATGTAATTGCTAGTAAAACTGGCTGTTGGAATAATAGGGACTTTTTTGCAAGGAATATCTGCATCTGAGTGGAAAGAATTTCTTAATCTCAACACTCTTTGGGGCTTGTGCAGGTTTGCTGTTAGCACTAGACTAGAGCTCAGTGTGATTGTTCAGCACAGGTCCTTTGTTCTCCTTGGGTTTGTATTAGCTGTGTGTCCTGCCTATTGTTTACAGCCATTTCCAGTGATACTGTTTCTCGTAGCATTAAGTTCCTGTTCCAAATCCAACAGTAACTAACGTGTCAATCCTTAAAACGCTTGGAACTGAAAAGCTGTTGGGAGACTGGACTCCTGTACAGTGTAATTCTCAGCAGTGGTCCTTTTCCAAGATGGCCCTGCTCTAATTTAACCAATGTCTCGTGAGCTTTATTGTGCTACAATAGACACCAGAAACAATTTTCTAAAAGAATGTTTTCTTTCCTTGAAAAAGTGATTGTTATCGCTGAAGCATAGTAATCATTTCTGGGCCTGTTGACTTTGGCTTCGGGACAGACTGACAGCACCGGGGTTTGGCAGTGAGCAGAGCACACACGGTGGAATGGGCAGAGCTGCTGCCAGCAGGGATTTGCAGGAAGGTGCTCCCCTGGGCATTCAGGTGGAGAAGCTCATCACACAGTAGGTCGGAGCTCGAACTCGGTGTCCAGAATTCCCAAGGAGGGGGTTGCTGTGGCTGCGCTGGAGGGGCTTACCCGGAGAGCAAGGAACCAGCGGGGAGGATGGTGGGATGCCTTTTCAGCTTGCCCTTATGGAGTGAAGTTGTGCCCCTCGTTCACGCAGTGAGTACCCTTTTTGGTTGGCAGCTTGTTTCATGGTTGGATTTAGTTTGAAGTGAACTTGGCTGGGAAGCCGGTCGAGGTTCTCATGTGGTGTTAATTTGGGTGTTACAGCACACGTGTGTAGAGAAGTCCTGGATTATGACGACGAGGTGCCGGTTATCAGTGTTATGGGGAGAAATGTTGGAATTTTTTGAGTGCTGAAAGTAAGATACACTACTTCTTATGTTAAATGATACGTTTTTATTGTCCCCATTGGTTGGCTATTTCTTCTGGATGTTAGAAGAGATAAAAAGCTATTTACTTTAATTTAGAAAATAACTTTTTCCCTGGTGCGTACTTTTATTGTTTAATTTCCAGACTTTTGACCGTCTGATTACCTGTCACAAAATTATCAAAGCCCTTAAAATTATAATGGTTTACATTTTGTAAGTAATTATTTTGACAGCAACAGCTTCATCTTAATCAAACCTTCCTACTATTCTCTCCCATCTCCACTGCTGCTTTTTACCCCGCCTTGTAGTGGTGTTAACAAAAGTGTTTGGGGGTCAAGGTTGCTGAAGTGATGTGGATCTGAAACCCTGAAACACCAGAAACCAGGACACTTCTCCAAAAGTCCATGCTTTATTTAAGTTGTGGTGTTTGCACACAGCTTGAAACAAAATACACTTGGGAGAGCTGAGAGTAGAGGAATGAAGGTGGGGAGAGGCTGGAGCCTGTTTCAGCTGGCTTCAGTGCTAAATAAAACATTGTGCAGCTGCATCTTGCTGGCTGTAAGGAGCTCCACGGGTAAAGAAACACTCCTTTCCTGTAGGGTGAGCCGCACATAAACCCAGTCCTGCATCCACACCCGAGTGCTTGGGCTTCCCAGGTAACGAGCTGGTGGGCAGCATGGTACTCGCACTGGGTATCCGGGAGCTGCTCTGTGCGACTGGAGGGTCTCTGCTGTCCTTGGGGAACCACAGTCACCTACAGCATAACCTTGTAGGTGCCACTGCCAGGGTAACAGGCAGGAGCAGGTACAGGCATCGGTGCATTAGTCCAGTTCTTAATGCATCTGTTCTTTGTGATGATTTTAAAGGGGGGGGGGGGGGGGGAAAGGGCAGAAAAGGAAACATGAAAAAACCCCCTGTGAACTGGAAGTGAAGCTTGTGTGCTGTGCAGTGCCCAGGGCTGGCTGTTGGCGAGAAGCCTGGGCAGGGGATGCTTCTGTATCACAGCCCTGCTCTAAGTAAAACTTGCTGTGAGTGAGTGGCCTTCAGTCACTTGCTACAACATCACTTTAAATATACAATACAGCTAAGCAAAATGATGGAAGTTTTTAATGTATTATATGTATATTGAACATAAGATATAAAGAATATGTCTTAAGTGAGTGGATTTAATCCATTTTAAGGTAGTTTATGTACTTTGCCTTGGATTTTGTTGCTTAGAACCTAAAAGGTAACTTTCTAACTTGAACATTCCTTCTGAAATTCAAATAAAGGATAGTTTGGTGTGTTCACATCTCACATAATGCACTGCACTTTAGGCATGTGGAGGCTGTAAGCTGAACGCGCTGTTCTGGCACCGATTTTGGGGCTGGCGGGGACCACGCTCCTGTGGCTTCTGCTGGGTGGGGGGAGCAGTGAGGCAGGGGACTCCCATCCTGAGAAACCACAGAAACCAAACGCTGGCTGGCTCAGGCTACTCTTCTCTCAACTCACCTTAAAGAGGGAAGGTGTCTCAGCTCAGAACTGGCTCGTGTGGGGTTCCATGCTTCAGTAAGTCAGATGTGGAAACTGCTTCCCTGAGTAAATGTCCCGTTTGGGCTGAGACGGAGGATTATCATAGAGCAGAAAAATAACATTTTCAGTAGGGTAAGGGACCTTTATCCTGAGTTGCTGCCTTATTTCCAGTTCCTCTCTCCTCTTGCTGTTCTGTTACTGTTGGCAAGAGGGATTTCTGAGCAAAATTTCAGGGTTCTACTAAACAACTCACTTTCTAAAACTTCATTGATCATTGTCAGGTCCTTCCTGCACAAGATAGCAAAGAGTTCTGTTTCTGCCATTATAAAACTAAGAGAACACTCAATATTTAGAGAACTGCCTAGTGGTTTCCCATAAATGTACACTGCAATGGAAGTTTACTGTATGGTGTACTGCTCTGAAAAAGAAAATACACTTTTAGCTGTGTGTGCACAGAGCTGTGCGTGCAGTGGGTGTTATGTCTGGGTGCAGTGTTGGGGTGCTTCCGCAAACGCTTCTGACACTGGGTGCGAAGCACAGGGAGGACGGTGTGGTCCTTCCCGTCTGGCATTACCTGCTGCCACCTCGAGATCACCTGCAGGCACCCGCCTGCACCAGGACAGTTTTGAGCCTTTTGCTTTTTCAGTGTTGGGTCGTTAGGGGTTTTCTGTTTTGTTTGGGGTTTTTTTGGTATGTTTTGTTGGCTTTTTCAGGACTGTAAAGACTGCACTTTCTTCAACTTTGCCAAAGTTTGCTTTCTTCTTTTCTCCTCCCTTGTCCTTCCTTACAGATGCACTGTAACTGTGGATGAGGCGAGCCTGTTCCTACTCTCCTGATGTTTTATCTCTGCTCAAGTTGTTCCTTCTGGATTTGTGGCCTGATCTTGTCTGTATGTTCCTTGTCTTCCCTCCCTATCACTGCTCAGCATAAGCATGTGGTGATGCTCCCCTGTATTAAATTATGCATAACAAATGGACAGCGCCATGCAGTGCTGTGCGTGTCCATAGTCCATCATGGGGCTGTGAGACAAGTGGTGTATCTGACAGAGAATTCAAACCTGTGGTACCTCTGTCAGCTGGGAACCGCAGCGAGAACGTGGGGTGTATCCTGTACATTGAGGGCAAAGCTTGAGAAGCAGTTGCAGTCACTTCAGTGCTCTTTAGGCTCCTAAGTCATTAGCATAACTCTCTGAAAAATTCACATGAATACTCTTAATATTTTGAAACCTTCTTTTTCTAAGAGTGCATGGAATAAAATGTGTTCTGACACTTGTTTCTGTGATGTGTAGTCAGTAACTGGGCAAAAAACTTTTTAGGATTTTCTTAAAAATATTTGTGGCGAATCCCCATTTTGATATCTCAGACTAAAAGCCTCTAATCCGCAGGGAGGAGCTGCATTTGATAGAACTTTGGAATAAACAGCTTGTTGCCTATGAAATTGTTAATATTGATGATTAGCTTACACTCTTGAGTACAAGGAAACAGATACCAGCCTGCAGACAGGGTGAGAACTGGAATAGTGAAGAGCTGCTGGAACACGCACTAAGTAAATCCCTTGCCATTAATCCCATGTTTCATTCCAGAATCTCAGTTACCCGAGTCTTTTGGGAATTGGTGATACAAGATTTGGACCAAGTAGATGGTTATTTCATTGTTGTATTCAATGGATGAAATCGGTTTAAAAGCTGAAGTATTTTAGAAAATGGCCCAAGGAACTTCCAGAAATAAAGTCTGCCTTGAAAAGATCCAGTTTATTTCTGTGGTCTCAATATTTATAGTCTGGTTTGCAAATCTCTTTTCTTCCTCCTTTGTGGAAGATCCGTATAAACCCAATAGCAAAAATGGTTCCAATTTAAACTTGTAAAAGTATCAGTGTTCTTTAGTCATCTGGTTGTAGTCAATTTTACCTACGATCATCTATAAAAATACCTGTATGCAATTTAAGCTTTTGTTCTTAAAAGCAGGTATGTGTAATGCCCGGTGCCTGATTTGTCTCCTGAAGCTGATGGGTGTCCCTGAATTTTCCTGCTCCCTGTGGGGACTGACACAGACTGTAAGTGCTGACACCCAAGGAAGGGTGATGTTTCCCATGCAGAACAGTTGTACTCTACAGCCTGGGTCTTTGGCCCTAAATTTTTATTTTTTTTTTAATTGCAAGGTGGGAGAAAGAGAAGGCTGGCACAAACCATTTTTGTTTGTTCCAGGGAAAGGTGTTTACAACTTTGTATGTATTTTAGAAACTTATTGTAACACTTTTTAACTTGTGAGAAGAGTTTCTGTGGTAAACTTGAAGCCTGTTGTCCTAATGAGAATACAGATTTTTGGATAACTGGGAGTGCTATCTGAGCCTGCAGAAGCTGCTGGTTGTGATGCTGCTTGCTTACACCACAGGAGGGAGTTACACATCGCTCTTTCAAATCGCTTCAGTCCCGGCACCGTTTTTCCATAGTACAGTGCATTTCAGTTGATAAATATGCTGACTTTGACTTGTGTTATGGACTGTCATTGCACCTAGGTTAATATACAAAATCAATGCGCAGCAGTAATGTACTGTAACTGTTTACAATTGAACTCTGAATACCGATTGATGGGCTTTATCAAGCTATTTAAAAACAAATAAAAATCTTTTAAAAAAATGATCTTTTGTCCATGCTCCGGAAAAGGATTGGGTTTGGGTTCTTCTCCTCTCTTCTCATTCTCTTCTCATTCCAGTTTCTCACTGTATAAATTGTACAGAGGTACTTAAAGAGACCGTGTTTCTCACAAGGCCGAGTCAGATGGCGAGTGGCTGTTTCAGAGGCACAGTTTGGGATGTGTGTTTACTGAATACCAAACAAATTTAAAACCTGTGTGAGGAGTCGGTGTCCAGGTTCTGGGCTGTCTCGGCCACGTTGGCCCACAGTGTTCATTCGCAGGCATTATTTTACATGCTTTAATTCTTTTAGTAACATACCTTAACAAACCAGTTACTGTCAACATAACTCTGAGCTATTTCCTCACTGACCAGCTCTGATCTTGCACCACCGCCCCTTGGGGAAGGGGAAGAGAAGGCAAACCTGGGCTGAGTCTGTAGAAGGGCTGTGGGAACTCCCCTGTGTCAGTCAGGGTGACGCTACTGAATGTTCCTCCTCAGGGTTAAAGTTACCCAAGCGTTAACAGATACACCAAACCTCTTGGTTTTGCTGAATAAAATACATTAAAGGAGTGGAATAAATATGTGTCTTCTGCTTAATGTTGAGCATTAAAAAAGTGTATTTAAAAAAACAAACCAGAAACCCCTCACTTTTCAGATCTCTCATCTGAAAGTTGCTATCAGGTGACTCTTTGATTCCAGACTTAAAAGTTTTTGTTTGATCTCAGGGTGCCTTGATGCTGCAAGTAATAGCATTTTTCCTCAAAAGGTATTGTAATGTGCTGTATTTATTCTGAAAAGAAATGGTATTGCCAACCCTGAAGAAAAGGCTGATACCTTGAGTACAAAATTAATACACACTGTTTTTCTTGATGATGACGAATGCCAAGAGCATCTTTTCCCTCAAAATATGCATTTAACAAAAAAAAAGGGGAAGCAGAAAATGAATGTACTGATCTCCCAAGGGTCGTGAAGTTTCAGCACAGGGTGGGATATTGGCTGTAGAGAAGTGCCACCAGCATGTCCCTGGATTCCTCACGGCTCCAGCAGTTCTCACGGCACATTCTGGTCATCGTTTCTCACCTCTTTGGCTGCCCAGCATCTTCCAGCTACCCAATGTGACAGCAAGGTCATCTGCCCTTAATTTCTCAAGTTGTCATCCCTGTCAGGGGGTTTAGTGGTAGTTTATATATATATCTATGAGCATGACACCTGCAGTAACTGGGGAACTTCAAGGAACTCCGAATCTTCCTGTGAATAAACTCGGGAACAGACGTGCCACCACATGTGTCCAAACCTCTTCCTGTTGGGATCTGGAGGGCTCTGAAGTCAGACCCCTATGACTTTGGGGTTGTCTGTGTCTTTGTTCATCTTGTACTACAGAATTCTGTGAGAGCAGCTCATCTGTGCTGGAGCCCAGCTTTCCTCTGTGAAAATTCCTTTGCAGAGGGACCTTTTAGCAATTTAGACCCATCACAGCATTCACCCCATTGGTGTTTCTGGCAGGTATCATAGCAGCTTAGAATCAAAGAAACAAAACCTCAAACCAGACACAAATACCAAAGCTTCTACTGAAGATGCGCATGTTTCTTAAGGAGCTGATTTTTTAAAAGTGAAGGAGTGCTTTACCTTCCATTAAAAAAGAAAATATCGGATGGGGGTCTCGTTACCAAGAACTGTGGTGTGCTGTAAAAAGCATATTATGAGTCTCCGGAGTGTTAGGAAGTGCTATTGTGTCTGTTTGTTACCACAGGTATTTTCCAGCCATATCAAAATACTTCTGTATTTATCTTTAACCTCATAGTTCAAGGAAAAGAAAAAAAAAAACCCCAAACACGTTTTGGAGTTCTTTCAAGTATTATGCATTATTAAAAGTATCCACAAGGGCAAAGGACCAAAACCAACACAAGAGTCAACACTCACCTCATGCTCCTTGAACAAAAAGCCAGCCGCGATGACAAGCAGGGTGTTTTCCATGCTCTTGTTGGGGGGCTAGTGGCTGTAGCCCTTAGTCACTTCAGCTGGGAGTTACTCACAAATCACCCTCCTGAGCTCAGTAATCCTGTCTTGCTTTAATAAAACCCCTTTTCTACAGCAGAGGTTTCCTGTAGGCCTCCCGGACCTCAGCCTGGCGTTCCAATACCACACTCGCTGCCTGTGAGCGCAGACGGCCCGCTCCATGGCTGGAGGGCTTACAGCAGTCCCAGTGTCTGGGCCTTGCTCCCCTCCTGCCATATAAAAGCACTAAGATTAAGAAAACCCAAGTAATGTTTTTATGATACTGTTGAGCACCATCCTAAGGCCTTGCTTGTGCACCTTCAGGTGTCCGTTGCTTTAGGTCAGGTGTGTAGATGCTGAATCTGCTGACAGGCTGAAAACCAGAAACTACTACAAAAACTGGACTTAGTTGTCAAGACAGACGGAAAATGTTAACCTTTTTCAAAGTTGGACAGCCTTCTTTCATCTCCTGTTCCCTCCGGCTGCTTTCCAGGTGAGAGCATCTGCATGGACTGCGGCAGTTCCCCCTCCTGTACTGTCCAAAGGCTCGATTCCATTTTGTATATTGTTACTATAGTTACTACAAAAGAATGCTTTTATCGGTGAAGACACTGCTGGTAAGTAGTTGTTACTGGTCTGTACTGCTAAGCCCAGCAGCTGATTGGCCAGGGAAGGCGCCACACTCTGCCTCCCAGATGTGACAGGTAACGACCCACGCGAGGTGGCTCCCCTCAGCCCCACAGACAAACCTGAATAAACTCCCAGGGGGAAAAGACCCACCAAGAAAAAAAAAGTGCTTTGAACATATTCTTGGTTTGATTTCAATAGGTCACTTTGCTGGAAACATGGGATGAGAAGATGTGAATTACAACTTGGGATAAGAGGAAACACAAGTATTTCCCTTTATAACAGGAACGCAGATCCCAGGGAGCGGGTGGGGTTAAATAAGAACTGGAGGTGGACTCAGAGGAAATAAAAAAGCAAAAGTATTTTACATTTGTTTTACAGAAAAGGAACACTATTTCCCCTCAGAGTTATTTCTGTTGCCCTTCCTACGTACACCTTAGGATAATGCAGAACTAGGTGTTGTAGGCCGTTAAAAACGTGGAGGAAGAAGCAAGGTTTTGGGCTGGGTTTGTTTTTGCATTTCAGAAAGTGTAACCAATAAAGAAGAAATGTGATAGTAGGCTTTATCCGTTTAAGTAACTTAAAGTGGCTTTAGTCGGACAAATCACAGCCTCAATCCTGTAATCCCATCACAGGAGATCAGCACTGGTGTCCAGCTCGTTGGCTCCACTGGAGCCCCGTCAGCATGAGGATCCCCCCATGGGAACCAGGCGACGAGCTCTGGGCTTGGGCGTTTTGGGGGAATAGCCATAAATTCCGGCCAGGTTAAAAGCCGAGGCCTCCCAACAGCAGAGCCCGTGTGAACCTTCCCAGCAATTCAGCGGAGAAAATACCACGTTCCTGAAGGGCTCTGGAAGTCATTGCACACTTTCCAAATATTGCCCTCCTTGCAGAAAAACAAGTGTATTATTTTGAAACAAAGAGTCAGCATTTACCAACTGAGAAGTATAAAAATAAAATACACAATGTCCGAAGTTACAGCATACTGGATGGTGTTCTATACCAGAGACAACTTCTAGGAATTCCACTTCACAAAATGGAATAATTTGCTACTCTATTGGAATGATTAAATTGGTAACAGCTTTGGCTACGAATTTTTATGCAGCTTTAGTCACTACTGCTTTTTTAATCTTAGATATTCTCACACAAAGTGCACAAAGCCTTTGTTAACAAGGTTATTACAGCTTTTTATGCAAAGTAAGTGTAACATTGGGGGTTTTTGACGTGTTTTTTTTTTTTCCCTGGAATAATACATTTTAATTTTTGCACTGTTCACCTGCGATATGCTGGCTCTTGCATTGCTTTGTTTAAATTCAGCTGCCTGATGTTGTGGTGTAATTAAAGAAAAAGAAGTTTAATATTTTTGTCTACTACTAGTAATCAAGAAAATATATTGAATGATCTTCTTGAAATGGTGAGTTAATGAAGTAACACTAAATTATGTTAGTTAGAAAATCATTACAAGAAATTAGGCTGTTAGAAGAAATGTCTATGAAAAAGTATTTTCAGAGCTCCTTTTCTTTTCACAGTTTAAATCACAACAAATTCGGCTTTCAAATTGATCTGGCAAACATTGTTATGTTGTAATAATTCCACGTTATTGTAAGGAAGAAATCCAGGGTCAGTTTCTCCAAGTTACTCTAAGACATGCTGCGAATGACACACAGGTCAGCGGAGTGGTAATAGTGTCTCCTTGCAATTTCCACTTCCAACAGAAGACACCCCAACTAGCAGTAAGTAATTTAACAATTCAGGGAGAATTATACATGACTTTTTTTTAACTTGCTGTTATTACCGGTGGCTTTATTAAAGAAGTACTACAGAAGTGTTAAACAATTGCTGATGGTAGGCAGGAGGGGAGAAGAAATTATTTTAATGAGGCAGATTCCAAACTCAGAGGTGGGGGTCTGCGGCTAAACTTTAGCTAATGGGCTCTGCAAGGAAATCAAAAGAGAGTTCCTGTTATTTAACCCATTACTGAAGGTGAGTGATGTGCCTCTGTACAAAACTGGCTGAAACCAATGTAGTATGTCCACAACAGCTTTGCAGCAGCCTTCACAGAGCCTTTTGCTCATCGTACTCTCAGCATACCTCTAATCTTGTGATCTAGAGATAAAAGATCATTACCATAAAATATGAAATCGTATTTTTCTGACTGCATGTAAATAACCGCATACTAATATTTACATATAAACATAGAGATGCATAAATATCTTTCCTTGTTTGCTCAAGAATAAAATCCTGCTCAAGTGCTTTCCATAAATGATAAAAAGTCCAGTAGCAAAGACTGGAAACACACCCCTCAGAGCTACCCTAAGCCTGGTAAAACCAGACCTTTCTTTTCTGTTGCATTATTCTGGAATGAATACGGATCTTCCAAAATCCCAGTGTGATAAAGATACTGCTCTCCTCATTCCTATTGCCTATGGTCAGCGTTCTGGAATAATATCAGTTATAATAAGCAGTTTAGATTTCTGAGAAGACTGCTCTATCTGCATTCATCTGCCATTACTTGCAGTTTCAGAACCTAATAAAAACCCTATTATCTCCTTTCTAATAGTTTCAAGTCAGTCTTTCATTATTTTAGCTGAAGAAGAATACTTTATCTTTCTATCTATATATCAGCTTTACTAAAACAGAATGAAATACAACATTTATAGAAAGGAGAGCTTTGTACAAATTATGCAGAAAATCCAGACCATTTCAGGAAAAAGCAGCAGCTAGAAAAAGAACTGCCAGGCTACTGCTCTTTATAAACAGTAAATCTGGAAATTCCATAGAAGCAGTCAGGATGCCAAAGATTCAAATATAAGAAAAGCCTAAAAATACTTCATGGAATGATTTAATCTTATGAAGGAGATAACCGTTCTTGTCAACAAATTAAACAAGGTTTTCACTGTGAGAGAATGAGACCTTATTTAAGAATATAAATAGTTCTCAGATAACAGTCTATTTATCTTGCAAATGTGATGAAGGTGTTGAAAAAATTATCTGTTTGTTTTAATTGTAGTTATCTGCCATCTTGTTTTTCAGGTTTGGAGCCTTCCATCCATGCCGAGTTCTGGAAAAGCTTCACAGATGGGAACAAAGAGCAAGGGAAGATGTTGTTAGTCATGAGAATTTAGCTGTACTCGTTACCCATCCTCTGCTGGAATTCCAGCAGGAATAGCAGAGCGGCCTTCCCAGGCAGAGAACACATCCCTGCAGAAAAGGGTTCGGTTGTTCTCAGCTGGCACAGTAACAGCTAAACATCCCAGATTCTCAGGCTTTTGAAGTGTCTCAGTCAACAGCAGATTTCACAAGCTTTTATGTGAAAAGTCTCTCAGGTAGAAATGTAGTTATTCCCTAAAGCTTTCAATTCTTCCCCACAAACATATAAGGAAATGGAGAAATACGCCATTTAAACAAAATATTCTTTATCCAGTGTGAAAACGTTAGGAGTACACATTTACTTGAGTAGTTTTGTGCAGTAGATATTTTAAATGCGAATCATTTTGCCATAAAACATGCTTTAGTAGTTCTGTTATGTTGAAAGCAAAAGATGTGCTTCCAAAACATATCTCCACCACCTTTGTTTAATTTGGGATGTTTGGACATTTTCTCCACTTGCCGAATGGCACACCTGATGCAGACACCCTCGGAGGAGAGCTTGCTTCAGTACAACTGAGATTTCTGGTATTTGAAAATAAAATGAAACTTTTAAAGGTACACATAAAAAAGGAAGCAAAAAATGTTTAATTGAATGACTTTGTAAGACATTAGTTTTTCAAATGTGTCTATAGTACTTTGTACACTAAGTCAAATTTTTTTTACATTACATTTTTTGCCTGTTTTATCTGAAGCATGGCAATTCGCCAACCTTAGCTTTTAGTGATAAATTCTGTTACACAAAGCAAAAGTTTTTA
This sequence comes from Tringa tobata, assembly GCA_033628505.1. NCBI lineage: Eukaryota > Metazoa > Chordata > Aves > Charadriiformes > Scolopacidae > Tringa > Tringa tobata. Next base: position 63,052 of record JAHREE010000141.1, read on the forward strand.
TATCTGAGGCCACTTCCTTCTGGTATTTTATCATCTTCCTGGTTTTGTCTGTTTTCAATAAATGGCTTTGTATCTTCACATCTTTTATAAGCATGTATACACAGATCCTTTCCTCTGTATTAAACCTGATAGTTACAAGTTGGTAAGGATAAAAAAAGACAGACTGTTGACTTCCATTTCATTGCACTAATATACTTTATGGATGCTTTTATATTACAGTATTAAAAGATCTTAATATATTGATATTAAAAGTATTTCCTGAATTTGGGAGTGGGGTGGGGAGGCAGGGGCTAATGTTTCATAAGGTTTTAAAATGGAAATAATCTCTGGGTAGAGCTACATTTGAGCACTAAGGATTGACACATGGAGGCTGGGTTCTCACAGTCAAAATGCCTTATTTTAGAACATCTCAAATTTAAGCATATCGAGATTTAAAATCCAAAAGGAAATTATGGTGGAGGCCAAACATCTTTCCTTTATCTGTCCCAAGAGGTTGAATATTTCTGCCTGAGAAGAACCTGGAAAACTCAGCAGTGAGGAGAAGCCTGAGAGATCTCTGCACACGCAGCAGAACCCAAAGAAACCTGAGGGGAAGGAGAACTGAATTAGAGACGGGCAGGGGACAAGAATGAGACTGGAGGAAAAAAGTTGAAGTTGCCATGCAGCAAACCGGAGAAAAGCTTTTGGAACTCACAAGAAAGAGAAGCCGTCCCTGATGTCATTGCCCATTTTAGCAGTCTGTCATGAATTCCTCTTTCCCACAAGAAACGGTTACTAAGGATGTAAGCTGCAAATCATCATGTACTAATCTTTTTATGAAGCCAGTTTTGTTGTTGTTCTGTAGACCTATTGTTCTTTCACAATTATATTAATAGACTAAAAATAACAAGGGCAGTTCTATCAGACTTAAATCACAATTTTGTTTCTTAAGAATGATTACTTTATACTGTGCTGATTGAGATCACAGAAATCCTTTTCTGACCACAGAGGTATAAGGCACCAAGTTCATCCCTCATGTAACTGCACTGAGGTAAAGGGAGTTACATAAGGAATTAATTTGACCTGTCTCCTCCATTTCCTTGGAAAAATTCTTTGTTCTAGCGCTTGCCAAGTTTTAACTTTGACTCTCCCTTGCTTAACATCTTCTTGTACTTAAAGACAGTTTTCTAAGAAAGAAATACAGCAGGAAAAAGACAATTAAGGTGAAGGTCTGCTTTTTAAATTGAAAGTACACTTCAATTACGGTAAGAAAACACCAAAACCTTTTTCTTTTGGTATAGAAGCATATAGGATTATTCTTACATCCACGAGGATATGAAAGGAATAAAATAGTTTGTACAGCCATGAGACAGAAAGGATTAAGTGTTGTTTTTCTACCTCAGCGCCCATGTGTTTCTTTCTAACTGCAGCAGTTGGAATAAACAGGGACCTTTCTTGGTTAGAGACAGTAAGAATTTAAAATATTACAAAGAGTCACCTTCCCTTTTCACCTGGACTCAACAGGAGCTACATATTCAAAACTACCCTGTAAGAAAAGCTGACGGCATACTCTTCCCGGCACAACTGCCATGCCGTGATACAATACATTTGGTTTCTGGATGGCGACATGGCACAAATTCAACTCTGCAATACAGAGTTATTTAAAAAACCAAAACCCTCACAAAACAAGGAGAGTGGGTTTACTCCTAATGATTTGACGTTAGAGTCTGTCTTTGTACTACTGGTATGAGGCCAGGATAACGCTTGGTCTGAACACTAACCACAGCTGGCTAATCTTGGCAGGAATGCAGTTACATGCTCATATTTGATCTCGATCAATTTATTACCATGAGCTGATCGAGTATTGCACAGACCAGCCGTTAACAAGCATGTAAGTCCAGCTGTAGGCACCGTTTGAGAAAGACTGAGCATGAGGGATCAGAAAGTGAAACTGACGGGAGAACCTGTGGTTCAGCATAAGGTTAGAATTATGTGGGGTCGTTGCCCCCACTGACAAAATAAGTCCAGCAGGCTGCCTTCATCCACACCAACCGTGGGGCACACTCTACTAACGCTGCAGCTGTGCCAATGCCACTGTTTGTGAGACCAGAATGTGAGCTTCATTAACGGAATCGTCCGGTTAAAAATTAGTAGTTTAAACAGAACTTTTAAGATCTGGATTGCGTGATCTGACTTACAGCTTGGCTTTGCAAATGGTTGCATGAACAGCTGAGAGGGCACTAAAAGTCACAATCATTAGTTGCCAGTTCCTGCTCCTGTCTAAATTTATGGTTCCTTATTTATTAAGCCCAGATTTGTGCCCCGCTGACTAGCCAGCAGCAGGATCTGCACCAGCTCATGTGGAGATACACAATGGCATCTCAGATGCTCACTGGTAGATCGACAAGAGCACCTGGTCCAACCCTTCCAGTGTCATGAACGAGTCCAGCCTGTCACTCGGCTGCCACACATACCAAGGGGTGCCAGCTCTGTCCCCCTGCGGAGGTGTTTAAGAACAGGTGGGGAGGAGGAAGGGATGGTGGGGGCCTCCCCTGTTACCAGCACAACTACAATAAATGTCTCCACACGCACACAGGCAGAGCAGGACTGGTGTGCTGTGCAGCCCAGCTACCACTCCCAGGGCAGGAGGAATGAGGAATTCCAAATTCCCAGGCCTTGTGAGACTGGAGAGCGGTATGTGATAACACATTTACCCATCCCAAGCTGGAGTGAGCCAGCAGAGCTGAATGCACAGACTGTGGGTACTTCTCAGGGTGGGAACAGCCCAGCCTTACGCAGTGCGCTCTCCTTTGAGAACTACTTTACATCAAGCTCTTTCATTTTCCTGAGATAGACAGAAAAATCCTCTCAAGCTTCACGCAAAATTCTACTCATGATCTGTTGCAGGCCATGTCCTTTGAATCCAAGTCCTCTTTTTCTGTTATTTTATGCACAGCTTTCATACTAGAAAACACCCTGTTTGTATCTAGTACTATGCATAATTAATACAGGTAGAACAAGTTCTAATGCAAAGTGTAGTTCAGATTATAAGCATTACGGAGCTGGTGGACCTCTGCAATTTTTACTGCATTTGGTTTTCCTCACTGGGACGTTCTGGTGTTCTTTACCCAATGACTCACCAGTGGCCCTACCAGTGTTACACAATGGAAACAAGCACTGACTTCTGAAACCAGTAACATCTGATGCTAGGAGTAGATTAAGCCCATTTAAGTCTTAAAAAAAAAGCAACCTCAAAATATGAGAAGAATTGAAATTTGAAATAAGCTCCAAATAAGATTCAGGAGATGATTTAAAAGTTCATCTGGAGAAAAACGCATGCAAAATTCTTTGAAGAGAGTCATCTTCAACTTGGGGTTTTTGATTATTTTAAGGGAACGAGCTTCCTACCCATAAAATAAAGCACCATTCATAAAAAATGTTTGACTTGCTAAGCTTCATCTTTGATTTTCCCCAAAGCAATACAGAATACTCACAGGTAAACTTTTTTCAGACTAAATGAAAGGTGCTGCAAGCACATTTGAAACCATTAAGACAACCAGCAAACAGGATTTTCTATAAAAGCGTTTTTCCGGCTGAAACAGATAGGATATGTGTGACAGCATAAACATCTTAAGAAACAATACGTATCTAAAACCCACCTGCCAGACAGAGGAAGTCAAGGAGTTTGCCTGAAGGGTTTAAGAATACCAGATTATTCAAGTACGGATAAATTAAATAAAAAAAGGGGGGGGGGGAAAGATACAATGATGGACTAAGACCTTCCTGCCTGGAAATTATTAGGCAATGCTCCTTAAAAAATAAAAATTGTGTGATTATCTAGATTTGAAACAAAAGTATTCTTCAATCCAATGGCTGAGGATCGATGACAGTGATTCTGACTGTCAACCAGACACTGTCTTAGGAAATGTAATGCTTGCACCATTTTTCTAAAAATGCGAGCATCTAAGTGAGCAAGTAATAAAATCAGACAAGTAATTCTAGTTTACCAAATGTTGCACAACATCTGTATTCTTTAAGGTGCATCTACATTCTTTGAGATATATCTATATTCTTTAAGATATATCTATATCCTTTAAGAATGTATTCTTACAGCTGCACAAATGTTCATGTCTTTAAGATTAACTGTTCTCCTTAAGGGCAACTACAAAATCCTTCTCACCAAATCTAACAGAAGTCACAATAACCCGGACTTGTGAATTAGCGCTGTCTTGACCGAAGGCACAAAATGGGCATACCTGCATGGGGGGTGACTACATCTTTAAGTAGGATTTCCAAGATTCTTTCTTCCTTCCAACAGTAAGGTGCATTATTTCATCTCCTTGCCTGACACTGTCTGGTCTGATGGCACAACAGCAGATAATTTGTTTCTTTCTGCATTGAGAAAATTCAGAATTGTATTTCTTGTCTTTGAATACAATGTTACCATCTACTTTCCAATTACTACCCATGTAATGAACATCATCGCATCTCATGCTTTTGATTAGAAATAAAACATTTTCGAAATCTATCCTCATAAAATGGAATTTTACATGACTGAAACATGTCCATTACTGAAAGAGGAAACTTACCAAAGTAAGATTAAGCTTATTTATTTCTACAAGTAAACTGAAGGTGAATAATGAAGATGTTTTTTTCAGAATTTCCACTAGCCAATAAAGACCAATCCAGAAAAAAAGGAACCCGCTGAGGAAAGGATATGATAACCACAGGGCTTTTCTACTCTTGAATTCTTTGATTATTTGAAAAAAAAAAAAAAAGGGGTGTGTGTGTAAAGAGTAATTTTCATTTTTATTCACTTCTGCTTGGAATCTGGTTCAGATTGAAATCCATAGAAATGGCTTCATATTTAGTAAGCCTTTCAGACCACAGAAATGTGATGTAAGGGATTCAGTTGTCTTCACTGACTCTCTGCGTAGGGACAAATGTCACAACAGATGTGCTCCTGACCCCTTAAAATCAAAAATGATACGATAAATTACTACTTAGTGGAAACTGAATCAAAACACACATTAAACAATCCAAAGACGGAAAAAAAGAAGACACAGTGTATTACCTGAAAATTCAGCAAATAACCACATTTATCATCAAAGAATAAATTCTGCCAACAGCAGTTTTTGGAGAAGGCCCAATTTTCCCCTAAAAATAATTCCAACAGACCAGCTATTAGACTATTATTTACATGAATGACAGGCTATGATGTTCTTCCAACACAGAAGGTTACACTTGTGGATATAAAACTGGCAAAACATACTTGTGGTAAAAACAGAGCTATGACTACAGAAGGGATGGCAAGAAAGAATAAAAAGATCAAGCAATCTTTAGGAAACTGTTGATTGAAAGCCTTATTAATATGGAGAGGAAAAATAAAATCCATATGTATTTCAAAACAAAGGAATGATCAAAGCTCCTGAAAACAAAGTAGATGCGGGAGAATTATTCACATGAGTAGGAAACAGTTTATGGGAGCATATCCTCAAGTTTTCTGAGATCGCAACCTCTCTGGATCCTGGTGTCTTTGTCGGTAGGGAACTCCCCAGCAGTTAATGGCAGAGGCATCATTACTCTTGAATTACCAAAAACTACAGAGCAGTTCTGCTACGGTAGAACTACTATAGCTAGGATGTAGAATTATGACTGTAATTCTTCAGCTGATTTTGTACATTTTCAAAAAATACATTCCTGACCTAGCTAGGTCCTAGCCAGACATGAGACTTATTTTATACAAAGGAAAATCAGACAACAAGGTCAAAGGCTTGATCTTAAAAGTTTCTACGGCACATCTCACCTGAAGATTACACGGTTTTGTCCAGTAAGCACCTTGTACACAGAACTAACAGTTTTATGCCTAGAATACCGGTAGGATCAGGCCCATGCAAAAGTAAGTGTATTTACAATATACACAATATGTATGAAAATTTGAAGTTTTAAGGACTATCTGCCATCATTTCAGAGACATACAGCCTTGAAGAAGACACACTGATTTCAGTACTCTTTTGTACTTTGTATCACTAATAAGGCATCCTACTAAAATGGGACTGGAAAGAATAATTTCCCTCAAGAGGGTATTGAAGTACATATATTTCAAAGTTACAACAGAGTAAGCTACACATTAAATAATGTGAAATACTGAAAATGTAACTGTTTGCTCAAGTTAATAATGAAGTTACAATAAAGAACTTTTTGCTTATCTCACAAGTTTGGAATTGTCTGATTTCACCATGAAGTTTATATAAAATATCCCAACTGATCACTTCTAACTAGGACAGACTTTTTTTCATATCTTGCTTGCCTCACAAAATCATTTTTATCCTTGCTATCAATTTGGAGAATTTTAAGACCTATTATTGCCTCCATGAAGTCAACAGGAATTTTGCACTGAACCGGTGGGAGCAGGACTGCTCTCCACAGCTCACTCTTCTCTGCCACCAGAATTAGTGATTGGGCTACCTTTTATTCTTGCAATTATTAACTTTCCTTACAGCAAAAGTATGTTAAGTTATACTGAAATATAGGAAGGAAGGAAGGAAAAAAAGGATACTAATAAACAAAAACAACAAAATAAAGCAATGTATTTTACACAAAGGTGTAAACCAACACAGATTAAATGAAAGCAATCTGTAACCAATTATAAAATTAGATGTTTTCTCATGAACCAGATTCCCCTCTAATGTAAGTTAATAGTTTGCTCAGTGTGCAAAAATATTCAAAGCCCATTTCCAGTTCATCTGCATTCAGACTTATTTTAAAAACACCCTGTAACTGCACTTTGTAGACACACATTTCAAAAGAAATCTCTTACCGAGGTAATCCTTCTGGTTTATATAATCATATCCTTTTTATACACTAACTTACTAAACTTACAACAATTTTTAATTTAAGATATGAAATACAGAATATTTAAAATGTTTGTAATGTTTATGATTTCTAGATGGGGTAAAATGCTTTATGGCCAGGAAAGGGGCTGTACCCACCACCTCCAGCAGGGTGTCATCTCGGCGGTGCTCTGCCCCATGCCAGTCCACAGCAGGAAAATGAAAAACCCGATATTTTCCTGTTGGCTGACCCTTTCCTCCCACAGCTTCCTATCCGAGTAAAATTTTGACACCAAAGGTTTTAAACACACGAAGAGGGGTGGTGCCTGAGAGGGGAGGGAGGGTGCCGGTCCGTGCCCGCAGACTCCCGCTTACCTTCGCCGACACCCGGCTCCCGAGCACCGCACTGAGGATTCTGCTGAGGCCTTGGGAAACCCCAGCAGCGGCGCCGGCTCCCGGGGCAGTCACCGGCAGACCCTCCGTGAGCCCACAGGCCCCGCAGGGAGCCATCCCCTTTGCACACCGGGCTCCTCACGGCGGCGGCGCCGGGGAAGGGCCCAGCGCCGGAACCCGGAGTCAGCAAGAACCAGCAGAAAACACGCAGAAACACCACCTCGTGCCCCAGGCTCCTGTCCCGGAGCCTCCAGCCCACCTCGTCCCCTGGGACGGGCCCTCAGGCCAGCCTGGCCTTCGCCGCCCTGTCACCTCCCGCCCTTTGACCCGACGAAGACCCCTCCAAAGAGCCAGCGCTTCCGCCGCCATTTCCCGGCTATCACCCCGGCCCCCATGAACCCCACTGACCCGGCGGCTCCTCTCAGCCCCTCCGCCGTCGACCTCCGGCCGCGCCCCAGCGGCTGCCCCGCAGGCCGGGCTCCTCCCGGGCCCCCACCGCCCGCGGGGAAGCCCCTTCAGGGCCCTCAGCGCTGCCGGGTGCCGCGCGAGTCCCGCCGGGGAGGGGACTCTG
>JAHREE010000141.1:71065-135676 GCA_033628505.1 Tringa tobata
CGGCCGCGTACGAGCGGTGCGGGGGTGACTGGGCTCCGTGCGAACCGGCGGTGCAGGGGTGACCGGGCTCTGGGGGGGCTCCGTGCGAACCAACGGTGCGGGGTGACCGGGCTCTGGGGGGCTCGGTGCGGGGCGTCCCGGGGGACGGTCTCAGTGTGCCCCCGGGGCGGTCCGCCCGGTTTGCACGAGGCGAGCTGTTCCTAAAGGCAGCGCGTTCTTGTTGCCAGATACTACTTTTAGAAAATCCGGGCTGGCATCTTGGGGGTGCTTTTATTTTTAATTTTCCCCTTTCGGAGACCGGCTCAAGGCGCTGCAGACTTGGAACACGCTTCCCCCCTTTAATTTAGATTGTGTTTTGTGAGTGCGTGTGTAACGCTGCTGCCCGAAATAACCGGCTCTTGTGTATCATCAGCGGTAATAGTGGCTGAGGAGCAGCTGGTCCTGCCCCGGGGCAGGGGGTGACTGGATGCGCTGCCCTGTATTCTGTGTCGGTGGTGGCGGCGGTACCCAGTGAAGCGATGAGGGTATCTCTGAAATAAAATGCTGAACACGCTGCCTTTGAATGCATTGGCTTATTTCTAAATAGGTAAAGTAAAGGGTAAGCCTTGTGTGATTAATAGTTGCACAGTGTTTGCTAATTCAAAATATAATTACCCAGAACTCGGAAATCAAGTGGGTGTGGTGTTTGTTTTGACAACTTGGAGAAAAAAAAATGCTGTGATGAATCAGAAAAATAATTCTTCAAGCAGTCGCTTGGAAATGTGGCCATTTCTCAGCAGACACTTTTGCTCGTTTTGCCTGTGATAGATGTACGTCTTTAAAAAAAAAACTGAAAAAGGAAAACAAAGGACAAAACAAACCAGTCCTGAAAAGTTATTATTTAAAACAGCTGAACACTGTAATTGTAAAGAGTAGGAAGCTCATTCAACTCAAAATATGTTATTTTCACGGGATTAGGGACTTGCATCTCTAGCTAAAGGAAATGAACATGCTTGTTATTGGCACTAACCTTGTGTAATGTAGTTAATTGCATGAAGATGTAAACCAGAAAGTGGATGTATTGCTGAATCAATCTTTCGTAAGGTATTAAGCATTTCAAAGTTGGATTTTCATGGGAGGAAAAACACTTGGGACCTCGGGAAAAGACAGTCTGTATTTAGCTAAAGGCTGGTTCTGTAGGTGAAGTCAGATTTTCACCTAACATGCAAGTGAAACTACTATTTTATTTACAACTTCGTATCACATTAATAAACATGTTGCTTTTTTAGGGACAAATTACAGTATAGTGTACGTTCCTCCTTACTTGGCTTCACTGTAAACCAATTACTCTTCAGTAATGAGACTGGAAATTTTTTTGCAATCGGTCTATTTGACATTTTACACTGGTTTCTTGTGAGTATTGCACTTTTTTCTTGCATAGAGATCCGGTCTGTCTTTTTCTTATGGACTGCTGTCAATTTGGAACACTAGGATTAGTTAGGTCATTTCCAGCTAATGAATTGGTATTCTGAATTGAAAGGTTTGTGTTTTTTTTCCTTTTTTTTTCTTTTTTTTTTTAACAATACAAAACATGTGGAAAGTGGATTTGACAGCCAGGTTTAAAATCCTTTGGTGCCACTGAGTAGTGACAATTAAGAGGTACCAAGGAAGTCTGGCCGGGGCAGCCCAATGTTTTGAACCTCTGCAGGATATTTGTAATCTTCAAAAAAAAAAAAAGCCATTATTGAGTGAGAAGCTCATAGAGATAAGCATATCGCTGTGCACAGGTACTTTAGGAAGTATGCAAAATTATTTGAGGACTGCACAGAATCACCCTAATTAGAGGCTTGAACTAGATAAGCATCTAAATATCTAGGACATTAAGCTGTGATTCAGCAGGTAAACTGCTCTTCCTGGCTCAGCTCTGCCTGCTGCCCTGCTCTTCAGTGTAATTTGCATCCTATGCTTCAGTTCCCTCCTTTGTCAAATGGGGTCAGTTGCTTTACCACCTCTGGTAAAAACTGCGAATGCAAACGGAGTGATGTAAAATTAGGATTTATTATTTTAGAAGCACTTGATGGAAGAGAAATGTTAATTAAGGGAATTGTTCTTAGTGCTGCTTTCTCTTTTGTGTGTGGATCCCTGAATAGGGGCATGCGTTTATATTATACAATCCACTTACACACAAGCCTCCCATTGATTTCAGCAGAGGCTCTTTGCATGGATTATTGATGCGATATGATCCCAGTCAGTTGGTGTTTCTCTCAACCACCTTTTGTGTTCTGATTAAAATATCTCTGTGGTTCAGTTAATCTAGGAAATTTCTCCTCCTCCCTCTCCTCACTTGGTTTAAAACTGCATCTTTTGTGATTTCACTGAGGCTTTTCTTCATGCTTACTTTTACATGGTGGTGGCACCAGGGAACAGATCCTCATGTTGGATAGTGCTGTTGGCAGGAGGTGGTCTGGTTGTGTACCACTAAACAGTAGGCGATATTCTGTATAAGGTCGAAATACATAAACAGTCAGTGCTGGAGGCACAGAATAGTACTTCTCTTTGTCTTTCTGAATTTGAGCCTAGTCATGCAGTGGCTTTGTAGACCCCCAAATTCAACTCTGTGCCATTCCTCTTGGAAAAGACTGCAGGATGAGTATTTATCAGCTTCTGTATGTACATTTGTTTTAAGCTGTCTCTATGAAGGGCCCTACGCAGACATGCTAAAAGGTTAAAATCTTGCTTCTACTTGACAAATAAGCCAAATTACAGCACTGATTATGGCATTGAGGTTTCCCTACTGTTCCCCAAACTCTGCTTTCTTTCTGAATGTTGAAGGCCTTTTGGGGAGCAAGCAGTTCGGTTGCCAGGCTGTGTGAGTCGCTGCCTATACTCGCCTGCGATGGTGCCAGGTCGGAGGCTGATGCTGTTTATTGAACAGCCGTTCACAAGGACCAAGACCAAGAGATCAGATTGTCTTGCAGAGGACTCGGGAGAGTGGATTTGCTGCCAAACCAGATTTAGCAAGATGACTTCTGTTCTTCTGCAGGGCAGAGCAGTTACTCATCTATAGGTAAAAGCTGTTAAATGTAATAAAACCCTCAGATTTTTCTTAGAAGAAATGTTTTAAAATTGATTAAATATATCTATATCACTTCTAGACATGAGCAGCTTGTTCTCCTGTTCTGTTCATGTTGTATCTTTCAATGGTAGATGTTGAAGATAGAAGAGTCCATGTGGCTTCCTCATGGTTATAGACATTTGCTCTGCATTTGAGACTAAATCTGCATGTTTTGTTTATAATAAAAGCAGCTCAGAAAAATGTTAAGAAGAAGAATGTTAACTATGTTTCACTCCGTACTCATCTAAGTGGGTAACTTGTAGTAGTAGTTTTTAGAAGTTGTCCCAAAAGTTCCTTAGAGGAGGGCTTGTAGTTTTAAATAGCACTCTAGGGAAATGCCACGAACATAAAAGTGCACCCGAGTGTTAGACTGACTGGGCGGATTGGTTCTGGGGAGAGAAAAAGAGCAAAAAGAACACAAAGAACTAAATGACATAAATGTGACTTCTATCAGCCAGCTAAGTCTCTTTTTGCTAAGTAAATATTTCTTCATGCTAAACTAATCTCATATTTGTGCAATTACCTGTCAGATCAGCAGTATCTTAATTTTAAGCCCAAAACCCATTTAATCTGTTATCACTCTTTAATACTTTACTATAGCATTTTTTATTATAATTATCTTGTAAATAGTAGTTATTTCTGGTGGTATCAGAAAATGGACTTGTTAATTGCAGTAACACATTACATTTTTTTCTTAGCCTAATGTTCAATATTTTTAGCTGTGACTTGGAAGGAAATGTGAAATTTTTGCTGATACAATTTCCAGAGGCTGCCGGTTGCCAGAGTTGGTGCGTTGTTGTATAACAGGATTTGGTGCCCTGTGCTCAGTGTTGTAAGTGCACTGTGCATTTAGGGGGGCAGTGTGCCTGTTGCCCGGACTCCCTCTGCCTGTGCTGTCCCAGCCAGGGACACGGGCTGGGCTCTGCAGAGGGTACTTTGTAGAGCCATGTCTGGAATCACAGTGATGGCTGCTGCTGCTGATCAGGCATCGCAATCTTGCAATATCGCTAGAGCTGTAAGTTGAGGGGCAACTGGTAAAGTTGCAGATCTTGGGGCAACACACTTTTCCAAGATATGTTTTGCAGTTTACACCGAATTTCTCAATCCCATCATTTTTATTGCCTCCCCTATTTTCTTTGTAGGATTTTGAATGCTCTTTCAAGGGAAAATAAATTAAATACATCGTGGTTTTCCTCTGGTTTCTCCTGCATGCCATCTTTTTGTCCTATAAGTCTCTCCTTTCCTAGCACAACAGAAATATTTTAAAAGCCTTAGAACGTTTCGCTTTTACTGTAGCTCCATCTTATCTGCTGCTATTTTTGGCTCCCTTCCTTTCTCTCCCAATGCAAACATGCTTTAGTCTGTTTCTTTTTACACCCTATCTTTGGCCCCGTTTAGTTTTTGAACTACTGCCCCATCTCCTTTTCATGTTGGAAGCCGTCAAATGAGCTGTTTGTGGTCACTGTCTGAGGAGTATCTCCTCCAGGTCCTTTCCACACTTGTCCTGACCCCTTGTACTCGGTACATTCCCTTCTTCCTCTCCGTCCTGCCAGCTGCCTCCATTTCTGTTTACTATACTTTTCTTTTTCAAGTCTTGCTCTTTTTTTGGCTGCTTTGACTGTTCCCTCCTCATTCCCCTCCTATCTTCTTACTTGCTTTTTCATTTGGAAGATGATCTTTCTGCTTCCAGCTTTCTGTGAGGGTTTGCAGGACCCTCTGCTTGGTTCAGTGCAATCTTCCTCTCTACATCTTGTTGGTGGATAATCAAATTTGCCAATAAAAATCGATCTATCATATTTAAACTGGTGACTCACAGCAGATACTGTGTGCTCTGGATCCAGTACCATCTGTCCTAGCTAAAATGTTGGCTTATTTGACATCTTAAGATTGCGTAATTGTCATCTTAAACTTAATGAGTCTAAAACAGAGCTCTTAATTTTATTTCCACCCACTTCCTTTTTTTGATGTCTGTGGATGCACACTGACGTTCCCAGTGGTTATTGACAAGTAAATACTTAGATGTTATAATCTTTTTTTTTTTTTAAATAGTCTGTGGAAAAGTTGTAAACAAAATGGCAGTAAAAAGGCAATGTAAAATACTGGAACACTTTTGCAATCTCAAAGTTAAGAAATAAGTTACATTCTCCTATGCAATGTTAATTTTCCTGTTTGAACCCACAAATAGATTTAATCTGGTTATGGGATCACAAGTGACGTTTTCTGTAGACTTCTGTATGGGAATAGTGTTTTGTGATGATTGAATGAATCTATATGAATTTCTTCCTTCTTTTTAAAGTAAAGGCATAGTTAGTGATGTGTGCTTCACCTTATCTCCCTGTAGTTCGTGAGTAGTTAAGTACGTACGGAAGGACTGCACTTACTTCAGTGAAGAGTTTGGACACATTGACCATGTGCTTCATTCACAGAGGATAAAAATAAGTACTTAGCAGCTGGTTTATTAGAAAAACCTGTCAATTTATAGAACTGTAGGGCAGGAATCCCATGGAAGTGAACAACATGTGATATTTTACTTTAAGATTTACAGAAGCAAAGGAAAAATTATTGAACAGCCATAACGTTGGCATTTCTGACTTGCTCACTATACTTTGTCTTAAAGCAATATGTTGTACAGGAAAGGTATGTGACGTAGGTAATAAAAGTGTATTTAATTATGCCATTTGTATAACTTTAACATCTAGCAAATTGTTTTTAATTGCATATGACTTCCTTCTTTTAATCCCAACAATTTCATGGGAAAACTTAGTATTGCAAATTTTTTGGACAGCAGTGTTTCCTCTTAGTGGGATAGACACACAAAATCCACTAGAAAACCATGTGTTTTGTGGTCCCCTGAGATTTGCCTGAAGAAGGAAACGGCTTGACCTATTTGGTTGCTATGAAGGAAAAACATTCTTGTTCTTTTTTTTGTGAACATCTGTGTCACATTTATTTCATTACTTTCTGAGGTTCTTTAAACCCATTATTTGGTGATACAAAGTTTAATTTAAGGAAAATAAAGTGATGCATAGTTGCTCTCACAATTTCATTGGAGTTCTGATATCTGCTTATACATGGGTATGATTTAAGTGGATAGATTTCCCGGTAAAAGTTGACACGTTAAAAGGCAAACACAAACATTATCTAGTGCTTCATAGGAAAAAAGTGTTTGACAAATTCAGTGGGATCTCATGGAGTTAACAGGATATGTTGTATGCTGGAAGCTTGTGAAATCTAAGTCAGAATCTCATCTAGGATGTGGAGTACTGAAGATCTTTGATCTAATTTTTCAACAGGTTGGGCTTCTTGGCGTGGTTTTACTAATTAGTCTCATTTTCAGATGTTCTGCTCATTATAAAGAGAAATGGTTACCTTGTGCCACGGGGATCTTTGAAACTGGTACTGTTATTTAGCAACCCGGTGGAAATTGTACCAACAAGGATAGATTTTGCTGTAAGACTATTAAGTAATAATTACTCTGAATTCCATAAGGAAATTCTTCTACAGGAATTGCAGATCAGTTCCCCTCTGGGAGCTGGATCTGATTTCAAGCCTGGCTTTCACTGCTGTGGCTGAGGGCTGGGGTGGAGTTAGAGGAGCTGCTGCTGTTATGCACAGATGCGGGTCCTTAATGCCAAAGGACATGCTGTTGTTGATTTTTAGATGAAATACCTTGAGTCTCCTAACAAAAAAGCTGGGTGAAAGTGATGAAATGCAAGTCTCTCAGGATTATGGAAGAGGCTGAACAATAACTCTGGGAATTAATTTTAGTGGCTCTTCTACCCAGCTACTGGTTCTCACAGTTTGTAGGGATATCTGCTCCTCAGCCAAATGAGATTGAAATTGAGAGCTGGGCTAGGCGTGCTGCGGCAGGAGCGGTTGGTGGGTAGGAAAAGAAATGGGTTTGACTTCTCTTGTGCTCGCTCTTATTCTCACACACATATGCGTGCACAAAAAAAGGCTGAAAATATTGTCATGTGCGAGTAGGGGAACTGCCTCGTACTGTTTTCTCTAAGAGGAACTGTGAGATGTAATCAGTTAATGAGTCACCTCTACATTTTTATACAATTGCCTCATTAATAGTAACATCTAGCATGGAGATGTGCATTTTTTTCTTTTTTTTCTTTTTTACTATCTGATTCATATTGCAAAATACCATTCAGGTTGTTTTCTTGTTTAATTCCAAGTGTTCAAGAGTCTTTATTTGCTGCTACATTTTTGCTTTCATGTACTGTAGATAATCATGTTCCTTAATAAGATCCTTGTTTAGCTCATAAGCAGTGTTGTCTGCAGGGTCAAATCCTGACATAAACAGATCCATTGCCCTGCTATAAGAGAGGGGCAGTTGTCAAAAGGGACATTTGTAATTGCATTGCACATTGTAAAAAAAGGAATTATTGTTGCTTGAAGCAGTATTTCTTATATTCAGTAGTCAGATTCTAAATAAGTAGGTTTTTTTCTGTCTTGCTCATGTAAGTTTGGATTGATGAACTTCCTGCCCAGCCATTCTAACACACTGAGGAGGAATTTTCCCACCAGGCTGTGGATTCTCTTTGAGTACAACTCTGAACACTTGCAAATGCAATTGTTGAACTTGTAAAGCATGTTTTTGTTTCAGTATCTCATAACTTGCCAGCCAGGGGATGTGGAAGAAAGTTTTCCCAGGAAGTTGAGGTTAAACCAAGTTGCTCTAAGAATAGATGGTGGCTCTGTTAAGGAGAAACTCTGTGCTTGGGAAGAACCTTGCAAGTTCAATGTGTTCTCTGACCGTGAACCTCCTGACATGCACGGGACAGGGGCTTGGTCCTGTACGGGACCATCCTGAGTCCTTCTTGGGAAGACCAAACGGGCCTGACCCCCTTGTTGTAGATGGAAAGTGCTTGGCTGGTTGTGGTTGCCCATAGAGGAGCTGCTGGGCACAAGCCATGCGGGCTCATGGGCCACTGTAACAGACCTGTGGGCCTGACTTGGTGGGGCAGCTGAATGCGTGTTTGTATATTGCTTTGTGATTCTCCCTTTACTTTTTTCTTATTTTGGTTCTAATTTTTTTTTCTTTTCTTTTTCTTTCAACTGAAAGGGTTCTGCTTGTGACCTGCCCAAAACACACACCTAATATTTTAGGAGTATACCTTCAACAGCCTCTACCAGTCTGAAGTAATCATTGGTTTAGTCTTGTTTTTTGTAACCCCAGCATATACAAATTAGGGAAAACTCATTTTGCATATGGTATCCATCACGTAAATGCCTAAATGGGTAGTCTTATTATGGAAGCGTATGTTTATAGTCTTAAAAGTAACTTTTATTTTATAGACCTTTATTTACTTTGCTCTTTTGCAAGTCAGTTTTGACCTACTGTACCACCCTTTTAATTTTTAAAATTATCATACCATGTACTTGCAACATTTTTAAGCAGTGTCTAACATTCATCTGGGGACAAGGAGAGAATCTGTACTTGGTTTCCCACTGTTTGTGGGAAAATTTTCCCCCAATTTGTACTGCTGTTCCTAGATTGCAGTTTGTATGGAAGCTGTTTCTTCAGTGGAAGTTGAAACTGGTGGCCAAGGTTAGTCAGAGGCAAAGTTTAGAGAAATGGCTGGTGTCATTTGAAGAAGGCAGAGATGGAGAGGTTTCAGGTCTGTGACTGGGCTGTTCTTGGTGTAGGTGTTACTGATTAATTCTGTAATCTGGGAATCTCTGCTGTGCATTATGTGAGGTCAGCCTTTCTAGGCAGCTTGTAAGGTTTCAGTTTGCTCTACATGTTTGAGCAAGGACAGATAAATGGAGCATATGGAGTTGATTATTTTTTTGGCTATAGGAAGTGGATTTTTGTGCATTAAAGATAGTAACTTTCAAGTTTCTGAGAGGAAGCTTCCCCACCCCCAATGATTTTTTAAAAAAAAATCAAAATACATGTAACTCTGTTCACTCTCATTTTGTGCAATGTAAGTTGGAAAGGCTGCAATGTTTAGTCTTGGTCTTGTACCAATAAATGACATATTATCACATGAATGTTTTAAAAGATTAGGTGATATTTTATAAGAGCGAACATAAAAAGAAGACCAGTTTAGTCCTGCTGTAAACTCATTGGTATCCAAAGTAAAGAGAGTATACGTTATGTTATCATTCTTATTTTGCTGAAAACCTATTTTCCTTTTGTATTTTCTACCTGTGTTGTAAGCCTGAAAAAGTAACGTGTGTTATGAAGGGGAAAAGTTGGGTGAAATCAGTAATCCAAATTAAATACAAATAATACTCTGAAGTTTATAGAGCCTGTGGGTGGGTGGACTTGGCAGATTGATACATTGTGGTATGTTAGACTTGAAAGACCATCTGGAGATGATTATTTTCTGGCATGTTGTAGTAAAGGTTTTTGAAGAAGGAATTTTTGTAATATTTTTGGTTTTTTTTTAGAAAAGAGAAAAGTAGGAAGAATAACTTCAGTTTGCATTGATTAGTAAAATAGTTTGTTGTAGTAGCATATGGAAAAAAAATTTATTCAAAGGTAAGCTGCTAAAAGAAGCTGTCTTACTGTTTTGCTGTTGGCTCTCTTGCCTTCTGAAGGCAGGCAAAGATCCTGTGCAGCTGGGGCTAATACAGGATCCAGCTGTAAGTTTTTTATTGTTGTTCAGATGTCCGGTGATGGTCAAATCTAAGTTATTGTGTGGAAATTCAGCAAAGGAAAAGGGTAGGGTGGGAAAAAAAGTGACTCTCTATAAAAATATTCCAGTAAAAGCAACAGGAACTAGGAGTATCCATTTCAGAACTCTGCCATAAATCCCATCCTGAAATACTTAAACGCCTTTGGATTTTGCTGTAGGCTTTAAGTCATCTAAGAGTTCTTGGTTTATTTTTTAAACAGAAATGAAGTTAGCTGATTGGAGTGGGAAGGTGGTCGTTCCTTTAGATTACTTATGGAAGAAGATACCGGTTTCTCACTCATTGTGCAAGGTTTTAGTTAAAGCAATATTCTTTACTCACTTTAAAGTAAGTGGTACCATGTGTAATGCTATGACATGGAGTATATTGAACACTTTTTATTTTGCTAATTTGATGTACGCTGTGTTTTGCTAGACTTTGTTTTACAGAGCCTAAGTCTGTGAGGAGGGACGAAGCCTACTATTTTTCTGTACAGTTTGGTTTGCCTTTAGTATATTTGGGCTTGTGACTCTGTAGATGGTGCCTTGGACAGACAAACAGAATAAGTGAGCACTACAGGAGATACATGGAATGGTGAGAATACTTGATAATGATCAAAATAATGCATCCTTTTTTCTTTCAAAACAGTTTGGTTTTTTTTCCTTGTTAAAGGGGTCATAATTCTCATGTTTCTTTATAATTGTAGCCAGTCATCGTGTTTCTCAGTTACCCGGGAGCAGTGGTGCTGGTGTAGAAGTGCACTGTCCTTCAGGTATCAGCTTCCTTTCCAAACCTTCCCTCCAAACAGAACCTGCCGATGGAGTCCATCAAACGCCTACCTCAATTTCAGAATTCTTTTACTATTACTCCAAGTCTTTAATTTTGAACACTGTTGCTCAATTGGTTTGTTGTTATGCTAGTCTAATTTAATAAGTTTAATAACAATAGCATACAAATTATAAGTCCTAATTAACTGGAAGAGCTGGCTTGAAATGCTATAAGTTATTTCCATTGCTAGTGATGGTGAAAGGAATTTTAAGACATAACTACTGTCTCGAGCATAATCCTGGACAGTATTAGTGCATTCCTTTCCAGGTGACTTAATTGGTTGTTGGTATTAGTTCTTTTATTGAGGTGGAAAAAAAAGAAAAAAAGCAGGGGGGGAGGAGAAGGATTGTGTTGGGCGTGCGGCTGCTGGATAGAAGAGCCTGGTGTTTGGCCCCACGGTGCTGGAACACAACAGCAACAACAATTTATTTTCCTTCCTGAGGTGGTAGGACCTGGTCTGTGACCTCAGAGAGGAAGTGAAATGTGGACAAAATAGTCTGCTTTGAAGGCAAAATGCTTCTGACACAAATCAAGTACAATGATGTCTATGTAGCAATGTAAAATGTAATGATTTTTGGAGTTCTTGAGCGTGGTCACCGATGCCAATTGTAAGAGTGTGGGAGCTTGTTTCGGTGGCAGGACTGCTGAGGTCTGTGATAGTAACAGTCAATGCTATTGCACGGTAATTCACTGTCAATGTGGTTTGTAAACCCACAACCAATTTTTTAATTTTTTTAATTGGCATATGTTTCTGCTTCTGTTTAATTAAGCAAATGATGACACTCATTTTGCTCTATTACTGCATTGGGTTTGGGCTTTAGGCATTGGCTACTGCATTGGGTCAGATTATATGCTCTCCCAAACACCCCTGTGTTTTGTCGTCTTTTTATTTTATCTTCTTTTTGAATACAGTATTATAAGTGAATAAAAGACAAATAATTTGCTTTCCTATTTTTTTTTTTGACACTGCAGTGATTAAGTAAGCAGTACTACTTCATTTGATCCTTGTTTTTTAAGAATGGTAGTCAAAGTTCTTTTCCCTCAATTTTTGAGGGTTATGGTCTTTATTTGAATTGTGAAGAGCCTAAAGGAATCTCTTTCAGCTTAATTGTCTTCTTGAAGTGCAACTCAACTCAGTGCATTTTGCAAAATTGGTGGTATGTAGGCTCTGCCAAGTGTCAAAGACCATTAAATAGAGCAACTAGAAAAAGAAACTTCGCTTACAGATTTGCTTTAAGATGCTTTGGTTATATTCGTGATATATTGTAAGGAAAATCAGAAAATATTCATGGCTTGAGAATAAAATCTGACAGCTAAACAGTATGTAAAGTAGTATGATAATGTTTTACGTATTCGAGAGAGAGAACACTGCATTTCAGCCCTTACTGCTTTGTATTTTTCTCTGGAGCTCACGTGGACTTGAGGTGATTTTCTAATGTGACGGGAGACCATCAAAAGGTCCTTCTCACTTTTGAGAAATAATAGTGTGACAATTCTAGCAAAGTTTTGACTTTTCACTACCTCATTTTACATTCTGAAGTAAGGGTTTCCTGCTGAACAAACACATGTTAGCCTGATAGCATTTTCCTGTATTTGAATTGTGAACAGTCAAATGACTCAAAAAAGATTATGTTATAGTAGATACAGGGTTTTAACATAGAATATGTGCATACAATAAATCTATTCAACTAATCGGTCTGCTTCCTTTCCCTCCCACTCCCCTGCAGCTGGAAGTTCATGAGCTCCTGCTACTATATCTAGCTTCCTCTTGAGGCTTTCTGGGATAGAGTTAACAGTGGTGGCAGGCATTAACGAACAATGTCCTGATTATGTTCTGCGGGTCTGTATAAGTTGTCATTTTCCATTGCTACTAATTCTTATGGAAACTATGTCATCTATTTAGTATGAGCACAATATGTGTGCCGTGCAAAGCTGCATGCTGCAGTGTTTAGTGAAAGCATCATTAAATTGGTAGAAAATACTGTTACATTTCATTAGTGATCAATCTGGCATTGAAAATGGAAAATTTATGATAAAATTTTATTTTCATAAGTTCTTAGCTAGCATCGTACAGGATGGTTAGACTTCCATTGATAGTTAATTCATAATTATGCTTTGAGGTTTTTTGGCGTATGATAAGACTTTTTTTTAAGGTACAACTGTGGAAGAGTTGAGGAGAAAAGATGAATGGAAGCATCTAATTTTTCTAACAGTTGTAAATTTTCATGATAAAGTACTTGCAGCCAGATTGAATGGAATCTAACAGCCTGATTAAAAACTTGTCTCACAGTGATTTCTGTTGACTTTTTTTTATTTTATTTGAAGGATCAAAATGTAATTTTTCAGAAATAGCTTTTGGACATTTAGAGAGAGGCTCCAGCTGGGTGTGGCACTCGGGTGTTCTGGTCGAGCTTCAAATGCTTCAACAATAAGGTCCAGTTTATTCAGACATTGAAGAGATAGTAGGACAGACGCTGTAACTGAAGAATAACTTAGAACTAGTTTTTGTGTAATTTTGAAGTTGTCTGTAGACAATGGCCTTTCTAGGTGTATGTTGTCAGGATTAGGTGATTGTTGGTGACGCAAATCTGTGCTTGATAGTGCAACCAATTCTGCTACTGACCCCTTTTCTCAGTGGTCAAGAAATACTTAAAACAATGAGGAGTTTATCTGTGACTGGCGTTCTCCGGGTGCGTTGTACTCGCTGCTGCATTGTCCGTGGTTGTGAAATATGGAAGAATCTCTGAACGCGAGAAGTTTTCTCCCTACGTGTTGCACATGCTGTGTCGGCAGAGCTGCGGGCACTGTTGCCACAGACTCCTGCCTAGCAGAGGTTACAGCTTGGTATTTCGGTTGCCCTAAGGCAAATCTAGGATGATTGCAAGCATGTTAATATGAGTCAGATTTTTTTTCCGCCTTATACAAAGTTTGTCTTTGTTTAGTGAAGGCTTGTGCCAGGTAGAGCAGCTCTGAGGAAGAGGCTAACTGCCTCTTTGGGAAGGTGCTTCGCAGAGCCTGTACACCCACCTTGTCTGTGGGGCTGGTGTCTGCAGGTAAAAAAATCATGCTTTGCTGTAGGTTTTACTCATTTAGGAAGAGATATCTTTTATTGTTACCTCTTGTGTCATGTTGAGGGGTAGCAGAACTACCACTCAGTTGTTTCCCAGTCAACAAAAATGTTTCCTATTTGAGCATGGCAGGATGAAGTGGAAATCTGAGAAAGAATGTGTATTAATAGGAGCAGCAGGAGCTGGTGGATTTAAAAAGAGGTTGAGGGTTGAGTGCCAGTTAGTTGCTTAAAGTTTTTAAATCTCTGTTAATTTTCAGGGAAAATGCTGAATTTTGTATGTCATAATTAAGAGACAGAGTAATAAAACTAAATTGCTTAGATCTTTGAAGTTGTGGGATTATGACTTTTGTTCTTGTTAATTATGATTAAATTATTTAAAAATGAAGTACAAAAGATTATATGTTCAGATTATTTTTCACTGATCTCTGGAAGGAATGCAGAAGGATTTTTGCCAATATCAGGCAGGAAAAAAAACCCAACAACTTAGAAAGGGCAATGTAATATTTTAGCAGGTTTGGCTGAAACTTAGGGAAAGTTTAAATAGACGGAATGTATTTATTCAAACGAGGTTTTGATCAGAATGCCAGAAGGTCTGCTTCGGGTATGAAAAATCTTTCTTTTTGTAGCACAGAACTTCTGTCTGCATTTGCAAGGACTCAGGCATATGCTGTGGGTGCTGTGTTTGGAGGTGTGGTGAGATGGATCTGGTGTGAACCACCTGTGGCCTTCTGCAGGGCAAGGAGTGGGAGACCAGGGGCTGGACCTTACAGTAGGTGGATCCATCAGCAAACTTCTTGCTAGTGTGCTAGATGAAAAGCTCTTTTATATCTGGATTAGTGACCTATCAAGCTAATTGTTTCATGGTGTGATGGCAACCAACAATCCTCAGATTCAGATTTTGTGAAATCTGAAAATACAGTCTTAAACTAAGCCTTACAATTCCTTCACTGACAAATCTGGGAATAAATCTCTGACCTCTCACAGTTCCCTCTCAGGTACAGGGCATGTGGCCAATGGTACCGTGGATGTGATAGCTAGAAGCTGGAGCAGTTCAAGCCCTGCAATACTGTACCACATTTCCTGTTGTGCCTTTCTCCCCTAGTGCTGCCACTGAGCAGCTCCCACAGCAGATGCCAGGGTTGGTTTTTTGGTGGAGACCACGGGGGCTTTGACAGCTCCCACAGTGTCAGGCACCACCTCGTGCACAGCATTGTGTGTCCTGCAGTTGGTTTGTTCTGGGGAAGGCGTGTGCTGCTCGGGCAGTTATTTGGCCGGTGAGCGTTCCGCAGGGTGCTCTGTAGTGCCTTTTGGAGGCATTCTGCAGAGAACCAAGGCTGCTCTCACGTCCTGCAGCTGCTCCGCCTCCTCCAGTGGGCAACTGATTTTGGAAACTGAACGAATAGAAAGCTTCTGCAATAAATACTGCTTCTGAAATCTAACCCCAGAGCTGTGGCAGGCAGGGATGGGGGAAGGGAAAAGATGACCTTTGCCTTGCTTTTTTCTGAAAAATGGATTTGTGAGCTTTAGAAACAGCCAGCAAACCTAAGAAGCTGGCTAATGCTCTCCACTAATGAGTGAAGTACAGCAAGCAACTCTCTTATTGCCAAGAGTAGATGTTACTGGAAATTTGTGACAGAGAGGCTGAGCCCCAGATGTTGTGCTGGGAGCACGGTGGGTGTGATGAGCTGTGCCTGGGTCTTGAGCAGGATTTGAAGGTGTTGGGGGTGGCGACTGCAGGGCCTGAGCTCTGGGACCCCCCTGCAGCTGCTCGGCGACATTCCTCTTGATTTTCCATGCTGGTGCTGCTCAAAATGGATCTGACAGGAATGTCTGCTACTGCTCTGGTGTGTTTGCTTCCTTGAGTCTGTTTTCCAGGGTCTATTCTAGTGAAAAATGTAGGTGCATACCAGCCAGTGTGTCCCCTCCCCAGGAACCACGGTGCTGTTAGTGCAAAGCTGAAACACATTGCTACAATTTTATTTCCTTCTCATAACATCATTTCAAAAGCTGAAGGGATCAGTGTGTTCTTGTTTGCCTCTTCCGCACCCAAGAAATGATGAAATGTTCTCTGCTTTCAGAAGTTGTCCCGTCCTTGGTCTGTGATGCTTGGATCCCAGAGCTGGAAGCAGTCTGGCTCGGCACAGGACATCTGTGGTTGGCCCAGTCGTTCACAGGGATGACTGGGAGTTGCATGCTTGTGGGAGATGGAGTGTCCCTGCTTTCCTTTCCATCCACGCATCCTCCTTGGGATTGTTGGGAGAGAGTCCTGTCCTGATTGACAAGGAAAAGGAGTTGGCAGAGGGGATTTGCTCTTCTGTCGGCAGTTTAAAATTTGCCTGATACTCTGCAGAGTTGCTAGGAATCATCCCAAACCCCTTCGAAGTCAACACGGAGCCAAATCCTGGTCAGTGGCAGCAGTAGATCAAGCAATCCAGCATCCCAGTCTGTGTTGGCTTCCACTCGCCCGACCGGTGTGCCATCAGCAGTCCATGCTGGTCGCTCTCCTGTGCTGGTCACCTACGGGACCAATTCTGTTCCCCTCAAGGGGGGCGACTTTGGTGCTGGCTGACAGACTGGAGGCAGCCCAATGCTAACCATTTCCCATTTTAAATGAAAAGGGAATGTGGTACAACTCACAAAGGTGGATATTCTTTGCCAATTTTCTGATCCGGATTTGAACTAGATAATGTTTTCATATTGTATAGCATGATGTCAGTCTGCTGAAGACTTAGTGGGAATCTGTTAAAGCTTGCTTGCCTGAAGTTTTGTCATCTTGCAGTTGTTTAGAACTAAAGTGTTGTTTTAATTTGTCAGAACTGCCTGTATGCTTGGCTCAATCAGAAGTGAACTGCACTGCTGTAGAAATCAGTCATGGGACCATCCAGTCCCTTTCCATCCCATTCTTTGTGTAGTTTTGTGTAGTAATATACTACACTTTTACTGGGCAAATTCATAAATGCCCCAAGTGAAAAGGTACATGCTGCTTGTATTCTACGGCTTAAAAGGTCTTACTCTTGGAAGGCTATTCCATCTATGCTTTTTAACTTCAGAATTTTCCCTTCTGCTGCAGGGAAATCAAAGTTCTCTGTTCTTCTGCCCTTTCTTTGCACTGACATGAGTGAAGGGTTTCAATTAAATACATGGTATCAGTAATGTGTCCCTTAGCTCTGCTGTGAGTACTGGGCAGGGTGAGCTGTTCCCTTCACTCCTAGATAATGCCCAGGGGATCCCGATTTCCTTCCCAGGACTCCCACGGGCAGTAGGTGCTGCTCTGCGTTTCCAGTGGATCCGTCACTCGCTCTTATCTACCATATCTCCTGGTGTTACTGCTGCATCATTTTCCCCCTCAGGGGTGCTAACACTTCTTGTGACCTGGATCTTGGCATGAAAGTGATTCAGGATTTGCAGACTTTTACTCTAGAAAGCCTAAATTTTGTTTTAATGCTTACTGTAATGTAATATACTGTAAGCAAAGGCTTTCAAATGCAAACATTAGAGAAAATGTATTTGATGTCAGCTGTAGCACTAAGTAACCGACCTATTTGTTTCTCCAGTTTTGCATGTTATGAGTGCTGTGTAGGGAGAAAATTATTACTGAGTTCTCCCAAAATTGTTTATCTGTGAGACTCTGCCTTGCAGCATACATATTGAAGGAGGAAAAAAAAATTCATTTGATTCTGTTTGACAGTGTTTTGTTGATCTGATGCAGTGTGAAAAAAAAAAAAAAAAGAAGCTTCAGGCTTCTTATTTTTGGAAGGGTAGTATCTGTATTTATAGTGGTGGTGCTACTACACAAAGCTGATTCTGATCACCCCTCCTCATTACTTGCTGTGGGGAAAAGAAATCAGATGCAGTCGTTTTGTTAAAAAGCTGAAAGCCAAGTAAGAAAAGGCACTATAAATGCAGCACTGTTCCTAAGCCAGCAGCACAATGCAAGATTGTGCATTTCTGCTTATGGTGCTTGGCACTGCCAAGTGTTGCGTTTGTCCCACGTTACTTGGATGTTACTGTTGCCCTGTTGGAGGAGGACTGTAATGCTAAGATGATGGTACAAGTGACAGCGTATAGCTAGAACACTGTAATTGAAATGGTGATTCACCAGATTTCTTGAACAGTAATTTGTAATTGATGCTAATGAAGGCACATATTATCTTGGATAGTATTTCCTGTATCTGTGCTGATCTGATCATAACCTCCCCAAAACACATACCACTGCAGTGTGACCAACATCTCCCTTTATAATTTCCACATTAGCTAGCATATTTTTTCTGTGCTCTTTAATTATGCATGGCCATGCATATTTTAACACTTTATATTATTAATGTGAGTATTAATGTATTTGGGTAAGAGACTTAGAACGTTAAGTTAAACTCGGATTTCTTTTTATATTCAGTAATCTGTATTTACATGTTTTAGAGAGAAAAGTTGGCCTAGAAGCATCATCTGATCTTGAAGCAAGAGTAGAGCGACTTCAAAAGAAAAATGCTTCTAAAAGGAAATCCATGCTTATCTATTTTTAATATCAGGTTGAACTACTTTTAGGATTTGGAGAATGCTGCCCATAAGGGTGGGGTTTTGGGCTGAGCGAAGCTGGTTTTGGGGCTGGCTGTTGTCCAGGGGTTGCTGCCCCTGTCCCTCCCTGCTCCAGGGGTTTCTGCTGTGCCTGTCATGTTGGCTCGGGCGATTCTGTGGTCCCTTGGTGAAACCATTTGGCCTGCTAAACTGGCAAAAACCAACCCAGAAAAAGCAGGGTGCAGGGAGATGGCGTATCCGGGGGCAGCAAGTGGCAAAGCCATGCAGGGACCAGCCTGTTACCTGTGAGATCTCGCTCAGAGCTGGTCCCCGTGTGGTTTCTCTTCTTTCTTCCCAAATGATGCTCCTTTATTTGCTGGAAGGTGGTTCTTTTACTTTGTTGTTGCAAAACACTTGGCTTCCTAATGGAAATACATCAAACTGATGAAATAAGATACATTATTGAGTATAAGATGTAAAGGAGGTAAATGAAAGGTAATCATGGCCTTCAGCACTGCTTGTTCATAAAAATAACAGAACGCAGACATTAAAAAAGAAATACTCATTAACTTAAACATATAACTGCTTTCAGAGGGCAAACATCTGTGTCAATGGCATAACCAGGAACTAAAAAGCGAGGCTGGTGTGTGTCGGGTTCTTTCCATGGTGTCTCCGCACAGTGGTGCGATGTGAAGGCTGTGGGGTGCCCTGTGGTACCTCGGTGCCGGCGGGAGGGCGCCCCAAGGCACCGGGGTCAGAGCTTGTCCCCAGCCCTCGGGAGCCCCTGCAGCTTCTGCTCCACGGCTCCTGTGGCCCCTGGTGTCACACACGGTCTGTGCCTGGGGAACACACACTGCCGGAGCTGCTGCAGCCCCTCTTCCCTTGGGCTCACGGGAGGTGTTTGGGGTGGTTTATGGGCAGAAGCAGGTTTGTGGGTGCTAGGGGGCTACACTCTGTACTCATGGCTGAAACCAGCGGGGTTTTCTTCTTCCCCTCCAAAACCCTGTTAGCTGGACCTTGAGTTTGCACAATTTTGGAACTGCTTATTTCATGCTTGACTTAGAGATGTTAATGCTAATTAAATTGAGCATGGCAATTTCTGACCAGGACAAAAAACATAATCTTGCCTTATGGCAAGTAATTATTGTGGTTTATAATAAATGTTTGTTTTTTACAAGCAATTATTTCACACTTGGCCATGCAGTTACCCTGCTGTTTCTTTTCTGTACAGAATAAAATGTATTTCATATTTCCAATTTTTTATGCTTTTGGTCTTTATAAAAGAAAATATGTATGTGAATCACTAGAATAATTAAACCTACCTTGCAGTGGAAGTGAAAAAAAAAAAAAAAAATCTTAAAGATTTAGTGGGTCATGTCAGAAGGAAACTGTTTCCCTAAATTCCTAAAAACTTATTTTTATGTGGTAATATGATTAATGTTATTAGGCTTTTTTCCTCTACATATTATCAGAAGCCCAAAAGGACAATATCTTAACTGTAACTTGCCTGTAGAGTATCTCCTTATCCTAGAGGGAAAAGTGTTTTCAAGAGCATCTTGTGGGGGCGTGATTTGCAGCGGCCAAACAATGGGGATGACGGATGCAAGTCTGAGGTTCTCTTCTGGGTTTGGCCACTAACACGCTGTCTGGCCACAGTGTCCCTCGTGACTGAAAACTCTCAAAATAATTCTGAGCCATGGACTCGGTCCTAAATTCCTCACACCCCGGACTGGTAATTTTAGTGTGCGAAAGGATATTCTCTACAGGATTGTTTTCCCTCTTAGTGGGCAGTGTTGGTCACTGGTGCTAGAGCTGTTCAGCGGTGGCTGCACAGTGGAGGTAATCCAGTGGGGTATTTAGGAAGGAACCAAATCCAGCTGGTTTTAGGGACTGAATTGGATGCAGATACAGTTTGGTTTTGTGCTGTGAGATGAATCTGTTCAGGAGGATGTCCTCCGACAAAAACCTCTATGGAATTTTTAATAGCCACAAGTGGTCACAGCTTTGTTTATCCATGTTGTCTGAAAGCTGGAAAACGTTCCTATAATTAAGTTTAAAAAAAAAAAAGGGAGCGTGTAGGGGGAAGGCAGAGAGAATAGCCTGAGAATATCTGTTAAGGCAAATGTCCCGAGACAATCAGATTTGTTCTCAGAGATGAATGTGTATTATTTTAAAGGCCAGAAGAAACATGTCTCCCCATTTGGTGTATGGGCGAGGATCACTTTGTTTACTTTTAAGCCCTGTGTTGTGTAAATATCTTTACGCTTGCAAGATGCTTCAATTGCAGCAAAATTAAATTCCATGTAATTGTTCTTTGTTTGGAATGGAAATACTTAAGACCACCAATTTGGGGCTGACACGGAAGAAGGAAAATATTTATCTTTATGAAACCAACAAAGTTAATTGAGCAATGAGAGTCAGGGCGTTGTGTTGCTCCATAAGTGGGGTTGCAGAATTAGTGCTTTATCTGTCATTAGCTCTTGTTAGGTGCCTGCTCTCCTGTGCCTGTGGGTTGTCTCACTGTGAGAGACCTAGCTCTGCAGTGCGTTGGGGTGGTGGGGTGGCACTGCTTTACGCCGGGGCTGGTGGCTGCTGATGGAAAGGCTCCTAAGTAAAAATTAATTTAAACACTGGAGTTTTGGTTCATCTAATACCATTGGAGAGCTGGAAAATATTTGATTTTTGCTACTGTAAAAGATGACAGTACTGGGTGTATGGGCATGGAAAGTACTAGATTTCTCTCTGCTCTTATGGGATTTGCTCATACTTATCGCTAACCTGGAGGGCTTTCTTTGCATGTGGATCTGTTGCAGTTCTTTCTCAATCTGGAAAAGGCCTTTCTTTTTTTTTTTTTTTTTGATGCCTTCTTGCTCACAACTGTTTCTTACGTCTTCATAAATGTCAGAGTTCTGGGCTAATGCTCTTGTTTGGATACTGTATGTGTGCTGTCAGTAGTGGAAAATCATTTCACAAAGTGACATCACTGACTTCTGTAGCAAGCTACAGTTGGGGTTTTGTTTGTTTTTCTTACACATTTATTACCTGTATTAAAAGTGTGTATTCCAGTAAGTGCTTGTTTACAGGAAATTCGTTTAAGGACATTCAGGTCAGTTACAGTAATTGAACAGAGAGAGGCCAGTTGGAATACATTAATTATTTTTTTTTTTCTTTCTGGTGGTAATAGGAGTAATATTAGTAGCAACATATAGGGTGGTGTGGTTTTGTCTCTTACTGCTTGGCCAAGAATATAATTGATAATTTTAACAATTTGTTCCTCTTAATTTAAAATCAGTAGGTGTATTGACTTTCTATTTAGCAGTAGTTGAAACTGTGAAGTTTCAGAAAAAGGAAATGATCTCCCTGTAAGCTAAAAGGTTTTCACACAAACGACTTACATTAGTACATGGTCTTTATCTCAAGATTAGGAGGTGGTATGAAAGCATGCTGCAAGTGCAGCTTGTTCACTACTCTGAAATCCTTTTGTTCTTTTTTAGTATTTAAATGTTCACGCTAACTCCTCCCATCCTGTCTGCCTTGTGTTTAGAATTGGTGAAAGATAAAAAGTGGCTCAGAGAGGACAGCTAGAAATTTGGTCTTGCAGGGCATATCCGTGCTCTGGGAGCTTTGGGGTGGAGGACTATGTGAGCACAAGGTTAGAAACAGCAGAAGTGTTCTAGCTGCTGAAGTCAAAGTGGCGTATGGAAGGGGTCTTGCCAGGGCAGATCCTTGCTCATCACCTATCTGCAATATTTGCTTATTACTGGAAAGACGTTTTAATGCAGTGTTGTTATTTTTTGGCTGGTTTTGATCTCCCTGCTTGCCATGAGTCTAATGTCAGCCTTGATACCAAACATTTCAGCTGTGGTTTTCAAATCTTTTGAATAAATAAAATGAATATTTTTTTCTTTTCAAACTGGAAATTCAAAGTGCTTATTCCATTTTCTAAGAATACCTGGGCACCACAGCTCTGCAGGTTTGCTTTCTAAAGAAAATGATTTTCAGGCTCTTGCTGTGGTTGTGTGAGGTACCTCCTGCTGGATTAGAAGGACTGATTGCCACTGGAGTCTGCCCCTGAGGAAATGGCACGTCTGTTTAGAAGTAGGATGTAGGGGTTTCATGTTTTCTAGGGGATTTTGAATCATTGAGGATCAATGAAAAGCAAAAAGTAACATGTGAAAAACGCAGAGTAGATCCTTATTTGTAAAGGAAAAGGTTTAACTAATGGTGGGTGCCCTTTTGTGTTAGTGTGTCTTTTTTTTTTTTTTCTTTTGTTTTGGGGTGGTTTTGAGGGGGTTGTTTTGGTTTTGGGTTTTTTTTTTTTCTTCTTTTTAGCTGCAGTTGATTATCTTCCACTCTCCCTTTCCTTTCAGGTAAGGTAGGCACATCCTTCAGTGTTAATATTTCAAAAACCTTTATTGAAATACAGAAATATTGTTAAATTTTGCTTTAAGACAGCAAATCGAAACAATAGGGACAGTAGGCATAACGTGATGTATCCTCCTGGAGCGGGCACCTTCAGCCCCTGGGGCTGCAGGCTGAAAAGCCATATATAGTCTCTTAAGTACCTTTTTTTGGCGAGTTCATTTCCCCATTGGTACGCTTTCTCATCAGCATGAGGAGCAGTGCTGGAGAAGGGAGGCACTGAAGATGTACAACCAAGAGAAGGGTCAGAATAAGGCAAACATCTCCAGTATCTTGCAAACGTGCTGGTTTCTGGCGAGGACAGGACAGTGTCCTCCTGACTAGTCATTCCCGCTCTGTGCGGGTGGTGGGAGGAAAATATTGACTGTACCAGTAGTTCTGGGAATAGCCCACGCTCAGTTGGACTCCGGTTCTTTTATTCTTATCAAAAGATACTGGAATCTTTTTGGCTCTGATATTAATACTGTTATTTAAAGATGTTGCATTAATGTGCAGTTTTCTCTAAGTGCTGTCTTCTGTGTGCTCTCCAAGTGCAGAATCTTCTTTTCCAGCAGAGTTTTCTTGTTTTGCGTCTGGCAGATAGACACTGCTGTTGTTTCCTAATGCAGAAGGCAGTCTGACTCCATTTAGTGCATTTCCTTTTTGTCTAACAGCATCATTAATTGTACTGTGAGGGTTGTCTCTGCTGTGGCTGTGATCAGAGGAAAGGGAAGAACACAGCAGACGGCCTTTGGGTGCTGTAGGAGAAGGATTGAGGGGTCTCATTTCTTTTCTTTGGTGGGTTGCTGGAGCATAGAAAACTGTCACAGTATGCGTTGATTCCAAATAGCAATTTCCCTTGTTCTAGATAGTCCAGACCTGTCCCAAGGACCTTTCACTGTGTGGTAGCGTAAGGGAGAAGGAACTGCAGTACCACTCACTCTCTGCTGTGGGAAGGGTTAGTGATAGCACCTAGTCCAGAGATTTTTTTTTAAATTGAATTGAAGAGTAATCAAGCACCATCTGTGAATTCTACATATTTAATGCTTAACGATTATTTTCTATTTGAGTTCTTTAAAGGATACTTGGGTGTACTTCCTAGCTAAGAGAGTGATTGGTGATACAGTTTGCCTTTTTAATACTCAACATTGGGTAACAGTCTTAATTTTTTTTTTTTTACTGTCAGTCTTCAGTTAACTAGTAGGAATGTTTCTGTTGTGTGTATGTATATAGTGTGCGTATAGTCATAAAATCTCTTGAGTTTGAATGGTTTAAGATCTTAGAGTGTACATGTAAGACAAAGATGCAATGTAGGCACATGTATTGATAAGGTTTGATGTGAAGAATCTTATGGGCATTTGCATGGAAGGAGTTTTTAGTAGTGGGTGAGTTTCTGATGAGATGAAGGGAAAAAACAGGTAAACATACTGAAGTCTGGTGTTCGTTCAACAGAAGGCTGCCATTTCCTAAACGGAAAGTAATTTAATCATGTTTGTATCTGGAGTAGTTAAGTGACATCATTTGCCATAATTACTTCATGTCTAACAAGGTCTCTTGCCATTTGGATTTTATGTTATGATTTGAATCCTAAAAAGAAAGGAACTTAACCACTGGATGTTGAAAATAATCAATATATTTCATTATTGATATTTGAACAGAGGCTGTGTTTCAAGTGTGTCTTTAAAAATCTCCTGTTCAAAGCCTCTGCTTGTGATGCTGTTGCCGCAGCCTGTTACAGGTGTGTGACACAGGAACAGCGTGTATTGTGTGCTGCTGTTGGGACAGAAACTTTTCAATATCGTAATAATTATTTTTGTTGTTCCATTTTACTGAGCTGGAAGGAAAAGCTGTTACCTAATTAGGGAGCTATTTACAAGTGGGTAGGGTTAGAGCTGTTATTGTAGGATCATTGCAAAGGAGGCAAATACTTGTGGTTGCTGTCGAGTGCTGTACAAGTGAGCGGAGAGTGATCTCTGCCCAAAGCAGTTCCCCGCTAGGAGACTGATTGCTCCAGAAAAGCAGAGTGTTTGTGTGAGTGGCCTTTCCCATTTGCCGGGCAGCCACTCCAGGGAAGGGGCTGCTGGAGCCACAGCAATGGTCCTGGCAGGGACACCTGGACTGCTGCACCAGTGAGTGATTCCTGCTTGTGTCAGCCCAGCCTCGGGGACACCTCAAATCGACTTAAGTACCTCAGACTCACTTAAATGATGTTATACAGAAGCATAAATTTGCGATACGCTGCGTTAAATTACTGATGGTGATAGCGTGTTTATTTGCGTGTCCCGCTGCTGGAAGGCATTTGCTGCTAAGGATGTGAGTGTTGTACGTCCCTGCGCCTCTGCCTTTCAATGCACCTGGCTGGAGGGGCACTGCTGGAGCTCTGGTGGTGACACCAGGAGACACACCTTGGTGATGAGCTGTACAGAGCCTTGGCTTCCTTCCCTGAAGGGCAGCCATAGAATCATAGAATGGTTCAGGTGTTTTGTAAATCATAATTCATTTGCAGGAAGAACCGTGTCTGTTACTGAAATAATTGCAATGATATCAGACTTGAATTTGGCAATTAAGCTGTAGAGCCAAATTTTACTGCATATTATATAATAAGAAGTTCCATTTGATTCTCTGTCTTTCTTTTGAAAGATAGTTTCTGTGCATATTAATTTGATTTCTTAGGATTTTATAAAGTAGAATACCAATAAATTAGGTTTGGAGTTTGTTTTTTGTTTGTTTCGTGTTTTTTTTTCCTGAAAATTATCACAGCTAAAAAAAAAAAATTCTATGATGTTTCATGTAAACTTACTTTCCATAATCAGGTTTGTTCAGTTTTCTGTGGTGAGGTATGTTTGCCAATGCTAAAAGACTGTATGTTTTGCTCTGTTTCAGTGCCTGATGACCTCTCCATAGAAGAAAGAGAAGAGCTTTTAAATATTCGTCGCAGGAAAAAAGAACTGATTGATGATATTGAGGTAATTGATTTATCAGTAAAGACGCTTAGAAGACTCCTTCAGTAGATAAAGTTACGGTAAACTGCACACCTAGGTGTGAATTCCATGTAGTGTTTTTAAAAGCATATAAATGGCATAAGATAAATTGTGCCAATAACGAATACAATTTGTACATCATTTGTGTGCTTTTAACTATGCCAGCTTCTGTATTGATCTAATGCAACGTGCATGTGTGCACGCTTGATTTGTGTGATCAAGAACTCATCAAACAGCAGGTTTGCATACGGAGTGAGAAATCCCGGTAAAGAAACCTTATACTGTAATTGGTGATGGTGCTCTGACGGGAGCACGTGCTGGGAGTTTGTATCCACATGTTTAACAGTTACTTGGTTGTGGTAGAACCTATAACGAAGGAAGCCATAATGTTCATCAGGCTGAGGGAGATGGGGTTGTTCAGCCTGGAGAAGAGGAGGCTCTGGGGAGACCTAATAGCAGCCTTCCAGTACCTGAGGGGGGCCTACAGGAAGGAAGGCTGGGAGACAGTCTGTTTACAAAGGCTGGCAATGACAGAACAAGGGGTAATGGCTTTAAACTGGAGAAGAGCAGATTTAGATTAGACATTAGGAATAAGTTCTCTACTATGAGGGTGGTGAACACTGGAACAGGTTGCCCAGGGAGGTGGTTGAGGCCCCTTCCCTGGAGATATTCAAGGTGAGGCTTGACGAGGCTCTGGGAAACCTGGTCTAGTTGGGGGTGTCCCTGCTGACTGCGGGGAGGTTGGACTAGATGACCTTTGGAGGTCCCTTCCGGCCCAGATGATTCTATGATCACTTTTCTGCAGGTGAGTAGCAAATATTAGAAAATAAAACCTAATTGGTTGTATTAATATACGATAGATGATTTCAAAAAGTATTCTAAGTATGTAGGTTAACATATTGTCCTTCCTTCTTTTGGCAGAGATTAAAATTTGAAATTGCCGAGGTTATGACAGAGATTGATAATCTGACAAGTGTAGAAGAAAGGTAAGTAACGTGAACATGTGGACATGATTCAGGGAGACCTTGGAACAGGCCTTCCAGGAATAGCAAATAAAAATAGCTTTATTGTGCTAAACAAACATTGGATCAGCTTTATTCAGTCTGTTATAAAGTCTCAAAAGCCTGACTGGATAAGTTCAGGTGTGTCATTCATTTGGATGGAGAATATGTTGGATAAAATGTAATATTTTAGACTGTCCAATTGGTAATAATAAAGTTCTCTGAGACTGTATCATTGAAAGAATTGAAAATAGTAACCTAATTTTCTCCCTTATAAAAGGTGAATGTCTTGTTTATGTAATACAAAATACAAAGTAACCAAAATGCACATTAAAAGACCCTCATGCAGAATTTGTTGTTTTTGTAAAAGAGCAACTGATAACTGCTTGTTGTTTCTTCTTTGTCTCCATGTCTAGCAAAACTACACAAAGAAACAAGCAAATAGCCATGGGAAGGAAGAAATTCAACATGGACCCTAAGAAGGTAGAGAATATTTTTTTTTTTCCCCACTTGTCAGGAGTCAAGTTCCTGCTTATAATATGCTCTGTGACAAATACAGTTGTGTTTTTTTAAGAAAATATTCCTCTTACAAATAAGGCCTGTGAATTTACAGTATATCCTGTAGCAC
Organism: Tringa tobata; assembly: GCA_033628505.1. Classification (NCBI taxonomy): domain Eukaryota; kingdom Metazoa; phylum Chordata; class Aves; order Charadriiformes; family Scolopacidae; genus Tringa; species Tringa tobata. Next base: position 98,214 of record JAHREE010000141.1, read on the forward strand.
ACTGGGCAGAGGGTTGTTAGCAGCAGTCGTCTATCATGTGTCAGTCATGTGTGCTTTTTTCACTTCAGCAAACCTTTTTTGATAATGGAGGTTATTTATCAACAATCAAATATGCCAGGTATTGATTGAGCTGGCTTGCAGAAAGGTTATTTGTACCTGATAGAGGTGTTCTATGGTGATATGTCCAATATAATTCTAAAAATATTTTGATGTTTGGTTATTAGTGAGGCCATTGTCTTTTATGCCCTCCTATTTTTGTTTCTTCGAAAATACCCTTAATGTGTTTTTTAGTTTGTTCTCATACAGACTTTGATATTTGCATATATAAATTCTGTTTGCGAAAAAGGCAGGTATGAACATTTGTATGTTTGTATACATATATATCTGTACCTATATGACTTGCACAAACACCTGCAGGTAGAAACTCGGTTACCCTTTTCAAGAAGTCTACCCTGCATTTAGCCAAAAAGGGAAATACCTCATTTCTCTGCAGTGCCTCTACTTCTCTTAAATGGTTGTTACCTTTCTGGAGAATTCAGGGACCTGCACATGCTCTTACGGATCCCCCCTCCCCAGGTTTATTTAAAAGAGCTGCTTTGGCATATTTGACGTTTAGCCTTTACTTTTCTTTCTAAGTCTTCCTTGCCTTATTTTACTGCCATCTGTTGTTTGTAATTGAGATTCCATTTTGAATTTGTGGAGAGTCATCTTTAAGGTCTCTTTGGAAATTGTTTAGCACTTGTTTTTCTGTGTTAGTTGTTGAGATTGTTTTCTTTTCTTGTATTGAATTCAGTTATGGTTTGGTGGCTTTTCTGTGATGTTCCAAGTACAGTGACAGCTGCTCTTCTCCAGGCTGGTTTCAGTCTGCAGAAACACTCAAGTGCTTTGAGACAGAACCCTTTTGGAGCTACCGGCTATGCTTTTATTTTTAATTTCCATTTTGGTGGCTGCCTAACCTCAGTTCTGTGGAGGACAGAGTACTCCCAATATCCTGGTAGTTTGCTATTGTCCTCCAGCTCTCTCACATCCTAGAAGTCTGCGGCAAAGTCACAGCATGATGTCAGATGCTCTCATTCCAATGTTAACTATTTCTTGTTACTCTTCTTGTTGGATGGAATTATTTCTATAAATAGATGCTGTGGCCGCATTGCTACTGTACCATAATTTAAATGTGGTAAACAGACTTACAGTAGTAATTTCTTAATTCTGAGTCAGCGGTGGCCTGCTGTAGCTGGCTGCTCTGGAGCCCAACCAGCTTCTTGTTCACAGATGCTACTTTAAATTACAGGCAGCTAAAATACATGTATTTCTGATGTTGTGAGAGCTAACTTGGGGTCATTGCGAAAGGGTGTTTGTCATTCACCAGTGGGAGGGAAGGTGGTCTCCAGAGTTAGGACTGTGAAAGAACTGGGGTGATAATACACATGCTGAATCTCCCAAGTTTTCTTCTTCAAAACCAAATAACAGAGTTCCAGTGTTTTTATATTAGCAGGAAAACAGTGAGGTAACTTTCTTTTACCAGTTTTGTGTGAAGACCTTTGCATTTTCTAGTGTGTCACCTATCTGTAGAGCAGTTCTCCCGCCCTCACCCAGAAAATCCTCATCCAGAATAGCTGTGTTCAGTGCAGTTCTGTGGTGTAATAAACAGCACGTCGTGGCTCTGCTGGGCTGCTGTGGGAAGGGCTGGAACACAGAGTTTGTGCATCAGGAACCCCTCTGCTGAGGGGACACTGCTCAGAATCCGCAGCATGGGGGGGTCACACTGCCTGTGTTGAGCCCAGAATATGGATTCTCAGGGATAAAGACAGGGTTTAAATACCGGCAAAGTTTGTAATTAAATTACTGTGAAAGCTATGAAATTCAAAGCAGATTTCATTGCACTGACTTGAAAAAAAAATAAATCAATGCAATATTTGTAGTGAATATTGACTACTTGTGTAGCTGTGTGTGGGGAGGTCAGGTGAGCCCAGCTGTCTGTGTCTTCCCTCTGTCTGTGTCTGCAGAGATTTGCATGGGGACAAAAGGCAGCATAGGAGCTGATGGGGATTTGGCTGACCTGTTTTACCCTTTATTCCAGACGCTGGCCTTGGTGTCCCAGACAAACTCCTTTTCCTGTCTATTTGACTTCTGGTTCTTTAACATCTTAAGAATCAAAAAACCAAAACAACAGGGGAAAAAAAATCCAGAAAAAGGAAAACAAAATTGATTTTTGTAGTATGTTAAAGTATCTGCTTCTGCACACAGAAATTTGTTTTCTGTGCTTCTAGTCATGTCCATTATCCTTTTCAGTAACTTGTACAACTTTTAAAAAACCACCCTGGTCAGTCTGATGACACCAAGTGAATAATCCAGCCCAAGGTCGGACAAGGGAATCTGCAACCTCTGCTCGTGGTGTTTGTGGGAAGGAAGGTTCTCTGTTGGCTGATGGAGGCTGAGAAAGCTTTTTTGAATAACTTAGTGTGGGGGAAAGAAACATTCTGTTTCACAGTCAAGTGAATTTCTTGTACGGATAGTTACCAAGTAAGCTTTGTAGGGATCGTTTTTGAGGAAGGCTCAGCTATTTCTCCTTCAGGATAAAACAGATGTAGTCTTTGCAGTGAAATCAGCTCTGTTCTGAAATGACTTACAAAAATATTAAGCTATCAGAGTCAGAATACCAGCCTGTTGTTGAAATTAAGTTTTCAGATGATGATAAAATTGTTTTGAGAGAATTGCATTCCAGACTTTTTTTTTTTTTTAAAGCTTCACGCCTTACAACATCACAGTTCATTTTCTTTGTTAAGTTAGGTCAGAAAATTGAATCTCTTTGTCAGGCAGGTAATAATTTCAGTATTAAATAAAACAGAATCAACCAAACAGAAGGATGATTACTTTTTTGAATGTTACTGCAGGGCCTCCTGTGCTATGTCAAAAAATAATGGAAGTTTTCCCAGCCGTCATGAAATAAAAAACAACTAGTTGCAAAAATTGGAAAGCTTCTAATATTTCTGAAATCATGAAATACTCTAGTAGGAAAGATTTTGAATAATTTCTTAAGCTCTTCTGTACGTATTTGGAATCCAAAATGTTAAGGTTACACACAGCTGCTGTTCCTACTTTTCACTGTCATGCTGCTGACAGCCTTATCCAACCTGTGGGAATAGCCACGTCTTCGGGGCGTGTGGTGGGCAACAAAGAGCACTATCTCCTCGTGGCCTGCTAGAGTAACAGCCCCTTCCATCCCCTGCGGAACCCCTCTGTAACTCTTGGTCTCCTTTCATCCCCAGTGCGCAGAAGCCTCTTGGGGCACCCCCAGAGCCTGCCCGATGTAGGGCCAGTAAGTGGGAGTCCAGGGCTGCTCCAGTGCCCCTGAGGGACAGGGTAAGGCTCTTGGGCTCTGGTAGACGCTCCGTGGTTGGGGAACAGCCCTATGCAGATAGTCCAGCTTGAGTCCTTGTGCATAGTTTAGTTCCAGCACGACCACAAGTCACAGATAACCCAGGGTCAGCATAAACTCTTTAAACGGGTTCCAGTGTCTTCAGCCGCGACTTCTGCTGCAAGTAGTGGCTTCATGTACTGGGTTGCAGTTTGTAGGTTATAACAGATGCTTTATTTTGTATCATGATGGTAATTAAGTTATTCCCATGTACCTCTTCATTATATGATTTTGCAGATAATGTTTCTGCAGACAATTATGCAATATTGTAAACAGGTGAACTCTCACATTAACTCCAAAGAGCAACTTGGAATCATTATTCAATTAATATTTGATATTTCTGTCATTGAGGGATTCAAACTGCCACCTAGTACTTCTAGCCTTAAAAATATGTTCTCGTTTTAATCTTTATACCAGTACTAAATATTACCATCTAACTAAAACCATTTGTTTACCATTTCATTAAAAAAAATAAATCTGCAGGCTAGTGTGATTCTTGATGTGCTGTGTATATGTCTGTGTCAGTATATTAATATCCAATGTTATGACTGGTATTACATAAATGCTTGTGGAAGAAAACATAACATTCCTTTTCCTCTGGAATTGCTTTTCCTAGGGAATACAGTTTCTGATAGAAAATGACCTCCTGCAGAACACTGCAGAAGACATTGCACAATTCCTTTATAAAGGAGAAGGATTAAATAAAACGGTAATTGGAGATTACCTCGGTGAAAGGTAAAATAAAAATATTGCGACTTTGTTCTCAAGTTTACAAAGTGTGTTTACGGGTTTTGGTAGTTCCCTTCCCCTTCACAGGCTGCGTGGAAGCGCGGCTCTGCTGCTGACATCTGTAAAAGCTGCAGCAGGAAGTGAAACTACTACGGTGTTGTGATAGGGTTTTTTCTGTTAGTTTGTTGTTCTTTTTAAATGGGTACATTGTGGAATGATATTTAATTCATTGTAATGTACTATTTTGAGAAAATACCCTTAAATTTGGCTGTAGTGCAGAATTTAATACCATAAGCTTTTGGAATGTCTGAGAGTTGTATTGCATCAGTTCCGGTAATTTTTGATACTGTGCCCGGACAAGGAGTGATTTACAGTCACTAATCACTGCATAGTAAAGACGTTACTTACTAAAATGGGTAGTTCCTGGGACAATAGTTATAAGCAGGTTTTAGTTTTTTCTCCCTGCACACTGACTTAGCATTAGTAAGGGCAGCTGCACCAGACCTTTGTCAGTCCTAGTACAGTGAACATGCAACATGCATATTTATGCATAATATTGCAAAACACAGTCGAAATGCAAATTACTTCCATTGCTGTGCAACCCAGGAATTCATTTCCAAAAAGGCAGAAGTGAAGAACAAGCAGAATTAGGTGTTCCTACGTGCTCTCACATGTTCTGGTTCAGATGCCAGTTACGAAGGTTTAAAAGTTGACTCATTTAGGATATGCTCCTGTAGTGATATGTTCTGGCAGATCCCATAATCTGTGCACAGCATCAATGGCTTAGTTTGTGCTCAGCAGTTTCCTCCCGACTTCAGTAGGTTTAATGAAAGTTTTCACTGTAATATGTATATTTTGAAAATAGATTTGCACTATGAAACTTCTGTACAGTATATGTAGACATTTCAACAATTTTTTTTATACAACAACATTATGTTGTTTCTCTTGAATATTTGGGCAGTCAGTATTTTAAAATTACTTAGATGCTAATGTCCATAATTGCAAAACTGTCACAAAGCTTGTATAAAGGAGTCTGTGTGTGTTTTTGATAGCTGCATTCTGCCTTGGGATTGTCTTCTGAAATACTTCCAGTTTTTCTTGCCCTATTCCCAAACCCCTGTACTTGTGCAGAAACGTCTTGCCAATATGTCCAAGCTCACTGGAGCCATTAGTCATATTCGTGTGGCTATTTATCCGTTCACATTTACAATTAAAAAATATATGGATCATTCTTTTGCATCCCTGCTGTGGTCTAATCTGAAAAGAGAGAGCAACCTTCCTTAATATTGAGCATATACACAGATAAATATGAAATTCAGTTATATCTTCTGCATTTTTCAAGACTTAAATACAGACAAATGTAGTGATCATACTGAATAGCAAATTTGATCAAGAATTTTTGTATAGATCTATCAACTGGATAATAAAACCTTACGTCTGTTACTTCTTTTCACTATTCTGCCACAAGGCAGAAGAAACCAATCCATTTTAAGGAGCAGTTGGAGTAAAAAAAAATTTAAAATTACTTTTTGCTTTAAAAGGAGCTTTTATTTAGTGTATCCAGTCAGTCTACTTCAATTGGTTTTTTGCATGTTTCTTCATTTCTGTGAAGGTTATAATTAATACAGTAATGGGAAAGCAAATGGTATTTCTATTTTTTTTTCCTCCACTTAACAAATTTGTAGGGAAAGGTGGAGGTGAAGAGATAACAATACGATTTTCAGGAATGTGTATGGATGTTTCAAGGTAGTCAGGTCTGGAATGGGGAATTGGTTCATCATACTCCCTGAGCTGCAACATTAATTTCCTAGAATCCTAATAATTTTTATTCACGTTCATCGGAAAACAATGTATTAGGCCTTTAGGTCCTGGGTTAAAATAAATACCCTGGGATAAGATAAAATGTGACAATTGAGGTGGTCCTAAGCTGCTAGTTTTGCTTTTGTGACTACCTCAGACACAGGCCATTAAGTGACTCGTGCTGTGCAAGTGGCAGTGCAGATTGTAGATGAGTTCTTACTGAGTTATGTGCTATCTTTTATCAAGGCATTTGGAGTCTGAAGACATTCTCTTCTACTTTACCACTCCCTCTCAGGGGCCCATCAGGGATTACTCCTGCATTCTAGCTAAAGATAGCTGAAGATGAGACCAACATAGTCAGCAGAATGAAATATTTGTATAACATTCTGCCATAAAGAGATATATTTTAAATTACTGACTTCTATAGTGTTACAGCACTCAGCAAACTGAAAAAAAGTGAATGGTAAAATGTGATGAGATAATACCTAAAAATGTACAATAAATAAGGGATGAATTACATTCTGTAAAAGAATAAAGATTTCTTTATATGTGGGTAAGTCTTCACTTACTTTAAGTGGCTTCCTAGATCTTACATGATATTTGGCTTGTGTCTTTGGAGCTGTACTCAGCACAAGTATCACTGTTAATCCAACCTACGTTAAAACCTAGAAGAGGAAAAATTAAGTAGAAGGCTAATAATTGTTCTGAATTACTGCTGCTTTTTGTACATACAAGCAAGATCAATATTTGGCTTCGAGTAACAAAGTACCTCTATTGAGCGCTGTCTTTTATTATACTGTTATGCCACTTTATTTCACTGCACTGAGGAACAGTCACCCAGTTGAGTTGTGCTTTACTAAATTTCAGGAGAATTGTTTTGTTTTGCTCGACAGAGGTGATTGTTTTTCTGTGAACAGTATGGGGACACCCTCATGAATGAATAGTTGGTTGTAAGACCTTTTTGTGGTGAGCGTCGCAGGTCAGTGTGACCCTGCAATTAGTCAGCAAGGCAGCGGGTAGCTCCTGGTGGGGACACACCTCTGTTCTGGGGTAGAGGCTGATGTGCAGCATTCTGTCTTGGTGAGGTATTTAAAGCACACCCTGAGGATTATAAACCTTTACGCTTCTGGCCTGTGAGCTCAGTGATGGTGCAGACTCAACACTTTGTGCATCCAATTAGTTCTTTGTTCGTTAGCTGTGGTGGGTTGACCCTGGCTGGATGCCAGCCCACTAGAGCTGCTCCATCGCTCAGACATGGGTTAGTTTGTTTTTCATGTGATGCTTGGCTGAAGAAATTAATCGTACATTAACCGTTGCTTTAAGAGTTCATGACACAATTTCTGGAAAAGACTTTCCTGGATAAATTTGTCAGGTATCATCCTGTACCAAGGCAGGTGCAGTAACAATAAACGTGAAGCAAAGAAGGCCACGGCATTTTTGGGTCATTTATACGAGCAGTGCTAAAGTCAGTCCAAGTGTACTGGCTCAAAGAGTACACAGCACATAGAGGTAACTGACAAGTCTTTAAAGGTCAGAATTGTAACTGTTTCCATTTTTGTCTTTCATAGAGATGAATTTAATATTAAAGTTCTTCAGGCTTTTGTTGAACTCCATGAGTTTGCTGATCTCAATCTTGTACAAGCCTTAAGGTGAGTAAATTCTTTCTTTTTTTTGACCTGAGCTTCCTTTATGGAGTTGCACGTTCATACAAGTCACTGTGATTTGTTAGTCAGAGCTGCCATGCAGCTCATTGTAGGCGTTACTGTGGGAGCTGGCAGAGACAGCTCTCTCTTACCCCGTCCCATTGCCTGTGCCTGCGCTGCCTTAGAAGGTGAAACCTTTCGATTACTTCAAATACAAACTACTTAGCCATAACTCTTTGGTGTGCCTGCCATATGTGAACATTTGAAGATCTGTGTTATTTGAAGAGATAGGTAAAAAACAAGCAAATCCCTAACACAAGCAAATAAATCAATTTTGTTGCTGCTGTCATCTTTGTGCTTCCCTTCCACCTCAACTTGTTCCTCTGGACGGGGAGGGGGGAATCCCACTGACCATAATCAGTGATTATGTTCAATGGCAAAGAGGTAAACTTGGAATCAAGTAGTTTCCTCCTTCTTTCCTAAGAGTTTCCCACTTGTTACATAAAAGAAAGCATACTATCATAGTATACTTCTTTCTCTTGCTTAGTGAGCAGTTTACTTGGTTCCTCTGGGATAGGAGCATACAGTCACCTTGTGAAGTCTCTTCTCGTTGTGGTGGAAATCCATAATGGATTTAGCAAATTAAGTTGATTTAAACTGTTCTGCCAGTTTCTTTGCCACACGTGACTCCCTCCTGGCCTCAGATAAATTGAAATGTCCGTGTGATCTCTGTCCTGGTGTGGTGCCTCATGCTGCAGGGTCGGAGCAGCTCTGCTGTGGTTGAGTGATGTGGTGCCGGTAACCAGAGCTAAGGAAGCCTGTTCTCTGGCTGCTGAAGCTTGGCTGGGAGGCTTCACGTTCCTGTCTCTCTTACCCAATTTAATGTTAGGTTTGACTTTACTCTTTCTTAGCAGCTGCTACTATTAAATGTTTGTATTTTGGTAGCTTACAAAATTCGTGATCTGGGTTGGAACCTTACCCGAGGTGAGTAAAAGACAGTATATAGAGCTGACAAACTAAAGGTGGCCTGTGAGACTGTCATGACACTGAACTGAGCACTGATGAAGACAGGAATAAATGGTTATTATGTTGGCACCCAGCTTACAGGGAATATCGAGAACTTGTTTTGCATGGCAGAGCATGTAACTTCGCTGGTTTAGATAATTCTTTTTCTAAGAAATAAAAGGATAAGGGATTAAACTCATTGGAGCTTTTTATGCCATGGTGTGCCAAAGGTGTGAAGACTTCTGTCCTGTATGCATTCCAGCGTACCTACATGTACAAATAGTAAATTATGAGTGTGAAAACTGTATTTCAGTTCATGCTGCTAAAAAGGAGCACGGATCTCCTGTGTATATTACAAAATTACTGAGGTGTGATGGCCTGAGTCTGTATTTTTAAGATCTGGATCTGATTCTTGTAGGGTGAGCTTGCACTAGACAGGCAGCACCTCTCGAGGCACTGGGGTTTTTCTTGTTCTTGATACTATTTTTAAAATGCTTGAGGAGTTTGAGTAAAGATGTTACGCGTTTTTGTCTTCCTTGCTTCTCTCCCCTACCAGAAATATTTTATGTAATGTGTCTTTTTACATTGTAGGTAAAGTCCAGCTGAGTCTTTTTGCTGTTAGTAGCCGGAAAACTCAGGGAGGAGTGAACTGATTGTTTCCCCATAGCATTCTCATGGCAAAAATGGGATGCATACAGATAATTGTTTACTAGTCTGGAAAAAGAGAGTCTCAGAATACGAACTGCCATATTATCTTGCCTGATAGCATGCAGTGTTGCTGGCTGAATTACTGGGCTAGCCATCTGTGCATGTTGCTTTTATAGTAGCTCCTGACTTGTGTGTTCAGAGACCAAGAACGTATTTCTAGGATATTTTATATAGACATTGCAGATTTTTTTTTTTGTTTTGTTTCTGATTATTAGTAATACGTGCTTAATATATAAATATCGGAGTCAGTCTAACAACTGTTCTTCCCTTCTCTAGGCAGTTTCTGTGGAGCTTCCGACTCCCAGGAGAGGCTCAAAAAATTGATCGTATGATGGAAGCTTTTGCTTCACGCTATTGCCTTTGTAACCCAGGAGTCTTCCAGTCTACAGGTTAGTCACAGCAAACAATAGGAGTTCTTAAAAGTGTGTGTGTATATATATAATTATTTATTTTTGGATCATATATGTTCTCCTACATCTGATACAAGGAGACAATGGCCAGTTTGGAAGTTCAGGATAAAATAATGTGTGAAATGAGAAATTTCTGAGAAGATGCAACACGTTTTTCCTCTGTGTAGCAGAGAGATTTCCATCCTGCTTTTTCTTACACAGGATCTTGCACTTTAATTCTGGGAGAATTTACTACAATCATAACCATGGCAAGAGGCATGATAAGATCTCCTTTGTCATCTTTTTATATTATTCAGTGGTACTAGCCACCTCGCGTATGCCGAGAAATGGAGTTGATGTCATTTTCAGTCTGTTTAACTGCAGTTCCAGGGTTATTTTGAAAAGGCTGTTCTTTCTCTTTGGAGAAGGCTTTGGAAGTACTTTATGTAGGATCAAGTCTCTTATAAGATCTACCAATATGAGCTGGGTAAAGTCTGTGTGCAGAGAACATTTTGCCCAACAGCACTGCAGTGTTTCAATCAAAATGTTAATTTAGTGTGATAGCAATGATTTCAAAGAGTCTTTAAAAAATAATTTGTATTCTTTTGTACTGTTGTTCTCATGCTGGCTTTTAATTTGAATTGTTACATATTTTTTCTTCTTAGGGTTTTTTCAACAGTTTAAAGAAAGATTTGAGACTTCCCTGTTGTGTACAGTGTTTAGGATTTTTTGACTACCTGTGTCTTTATCAGTCAGGATGAGCTATATGCTCATTTTACAGGTTTGCGTCACCACACAAAAAAAGATAAATCTTATTTCAAATCTTGTTTCAGATACATGCTATGTGCTTTCATTTGCCATCATTATGTTAAATACCAGCCTGCACAACCACAATGTAAGAGATAAACCGACAGTAGAGAGATTTATTTCTATGAATCGTGGAATTAATGAAGGTGGAGACCTTCCAGAAGAATTGCTGCGGGTAAGTTAGACTGGGTGAGACCAGGCATTGCTTTGGGGTTTCAACAGGAAACTTAGAAGCGTGTACAACAGTTCTCAGGTAAATTTGTCAGGGAAAAGAGGAACGTTTTCTAGCATGCATAACCCTCTGAGCACCCAAATGAAGCGGTTTCTGATATTCACAGCTGCTTGGGGCTAGTTCTTCCCGTGTTTAGTCTTTTGTTGAGGCAAGGAGATTCCAGAGAAAATACTCTGTATTTCTCTCAGTAGTTTGCTGATGGCAAAATTCTTGTGGAATTGGCTTCTTATGAAAAAAAAGTAGTATTTATGGATAAGCCAGAAAAAATAGTAAAAATTGTTGTTTTGTTACTGCTTCTCATTTCTTTCCATGTGTCATGTGGAGCCGCCTTCTGTCCCTTCAGATACCAGTAAAAATACTTATTTCTCTAAGACAGTGTGATGGCCTAAACCATTTTCTGAAAACAGATTTATTTGGCAAAACTTGTACTAAATGAGACCCGAGCCTCAAACCTTTGAAATACCGAATGCTGAAGTTAAAGAAAGAATGTGTTTGCTAAGAGTGCTTATAAAGTCTGTAAAAAGAGACACTTGTTTATAGATGAAGTGGTTTAAAACCAAACTTAATCAAAGTAGTAAACAGCAAAACAGTAAACTGAGATGGGATGGTTCAGAATGTTGTGGACAGTATTTCTTACGCCTTTTATACAAATAGTCTGAGAAGCAGTAAGATGTCCTGGTTGCATTTTCTGTTAGACATTTAGTAACGAGCTCTTTCTCCTCTTTTTTTTTTTTTTCTTTTTTTTTTTTTTAATTCTTCCAGAATTTATATGAAAGTATTAAGAATGAGCCATTTAAAATTCCAGAGGATGATGGAAATGATCTAACACATACATTTTTTAATCCGGACAGAGAAGGTTGGCTGCTGAAATTAGGTTAGTTCTGAGGGCAGTTGTTCTGCTGCTGCGTGTGTGGGGCTTGTTGGTGTGTTTGCTGCCTCCCTGTCCTGAAGGTAACGGGATTAACGATGCCATTAGTATGGGAAAATGTACCAACCGAAGGAAGTAATGCCTTTATGTGTGAAGGTTGTTACTTCTTATTTTCTTTATCCAAATTAGCAATCTTGTTTCAAACTTTGGAGTTTTATTTCTGATACATGAGAAATAAAAACTCATCCACAAAAAGGAAAGCCCTATGGTATTTACCACATGCTATGGCTGATAAATATCAACCCAGTCTCCATAAGGTCATCTCAGAAAACTGTGATACTTCAACTCAGTTTTCTGTGTACAAAAAAAGGATTTATCTTCAAATAGTTATTTTTGTATGTCTTTATTTTTCCATATTATTTGTGAGTTTCTCTTGGTTTGGTTTTGGCTATGATTTTTTAATGAGTGGTTTAAATGTGCCTTCTTGTTTTCCTTATGGCCTATGACCTATCACCTTTCTGTTCTGTGACTGGCTGTCTCTGCTTATTCTGCGTTAGGAGGTACGTATCTCATTGCTTTCCAGCCCCCTCCGCTTCAGTTGCTCATTCTTTTATTTTCTTAATCCTTCCTCCTGATTGTTTTTATTTCCTTTTTTTTTTTTTTCCAAATCAAATTTATTGTAGCATTTTGCTTTTACACTCTGTGTCACTAACAACATCATCAGTGGTGTTCTAAAGGCTGGCACCTCGGGGTCTGGCGCATACGTTAGTGTTTTGCTAAAGAAGAAAGTGTTTACATCTACTGCAGAAACATAAATTCAGCATACCTTTCTCATTCACTAAAGAACATAACGAGGGAAGAATAATTTCTACTGAGAGAAAACAACATGTCACTACTCCTGTAATGAAATTCCAGAGTGATTTTGTAACTTGTTCATCAATTATATTAGATTATTGAAAGATTGATTACATTTGAACTATGCATTTATAAAAGCTGTTCTTTTCCCTGATTATTTTCCTTTAAAAATGACATATTTAGCTTACTTAACAGAATCTTAAATGACCACCAAATTTAGCGTTGCAGAAACCTTTGCAGTCTCCTGGCACTTCAAGGTAGCCTCACTTACAGACTCTTTAAAGTTGATGGGTTTCACTTTTTCACTTGGGCCCAGGGATTATTTTTTTCTGATATGAAGGAGACTGAAATTTTATTTTATTTTATTTTTTTAATGAAATAAACCTCTTTATATAAAACACCAGTACACACTCCAGTAGACCCAGTTGTTGGCCACTTCAGTGTGTAACTGCTTGTTACACTAGAAGGACCTTTGCAATTGAGGATGGTGACTGAAGTGTGGAAGGGGAGGTGTGCTGGGGCGCACGTGGGGGCGAGCATGGTGAAAGTGGAGGCTGTTGGAGCCTTGGGCCCATCTACTGATTGCACCTGGATGTCGGTGGTCGAGCTGGTGCTGGAAGGAAATAGATATGAAAAGAGGGCATTTGGTTTTCATTCACGTGCTCTCCAATGTCTTATTTCGTCCCCTGCGCTGCAGAAGCTGTACAGCTCTGACAGCTCTCTGTCTTTCTAACTGCAAAAATCGCTTCTTGACATGCGTTGGCTCAACTAGCACAATGTCATAGATGACTTTGCAGCTTCTCTCCATTTTGTAGCATGAGTTTGTAGCTATCTCAGCAGAAAAGCTTTCGAGAAGATGTAGATAAAATGTGTTTTCTGGAGAAGAGGTTGGGTACAAGCTGTGTGTGTCTCCTTTGCCCAGTGCTCCCCTCGACTTGTGCACAAACTGAGAGTGCAAGCAGGAGCCTGAGTGTATGTAGGGCAGTGACAGCATCCCTTCTGGAAGCACCTGCCAATAAAAGATGTAAGAGATCTAATAAAATGAAGCAAAAAGGTGACTGGAGGTGAGTGAGAGCTGCCAGGTACTCTTGCACAGTCCAGCTCTGGCATGGGTCTGTTGTGTCAGTGTGGATGGAGACAGTGGGCAGGAAATCCAGCAGTAAAAGTGTGTGTTAAACGGGGCGTGTTGCACGTAACACTCCCATGGCATGAGGATTATTTGCTTAGGGAAATGAAGGGCGTCCAGAAGCCTCTGGTGAATCAGCCTGAAAAAGGGCGAAGCTGCCGCAAATGACCGGGTGTTTCTCGGCAGACACGGGCTGGCACAGACAAACACATTTGCTGCTTTGGATGCACTGACCAGAAATAAACCCAGCAATATTTTTTTTTTTTCTTTTTGTTCTTTTTCTCTTTCCTCTCCCTTGAGTTTCCTATTTGCCAGGAGGCTTAAGCTGTATTTTGAGAGTGCTGTCTCGATCCACACTGTTTGTACTTTTACAGCCCTTTCTGTTGAGAAACTCTTGTGAAATGGGTAGGGTTTCCTTCAGTTCTGGAAGACACTGATATTAAAGGTTTTGGTACTGTTGAAATGCAAAGGAGACTCTATTCCTGCGTGAGAGTTTGAGTGCTCAGTTGTGATAATACTTAAATGTTGAAATAGAAGGTTTTATATAAAACTATAGATATAACTAAGGCAACTTGCAGAACCTGAGTCTGTCAAGACAGTATTTTGTATTTGGTGTTTCTTATAGTCAGCTCTTCCAGCTTCCCTGCTTGTGCCCCTCTCTTCAGTATTCCAGCTCACCGTCTTGATTGTCCTCTGGGCAGGAGATGGACGTCCTGAAACTTTCATATATTGTAAAATCCATCTGTCCTGAGGAGCAGCCAGCCCTGCAGCCAGGCTCTGGGGAAGTGCAGAGCACTGCTGGGGTGTGCGCTGCTCCAGCTTGTTCAGAGGGGACCTTGTTAAGTCCCAGAGCCAAACTTGGAGCCAGAGAGCAGCGCTGATTTTAGCTGTCTAGACTGGGCTGCTGCCTATCTATATACATCTTTATCTTGGTAGGCCTAAACTTGTCCAGTTCCACGTTGTTTGAAGCCCAGTGTAATGGCAATGAATGCTACAAGTCAGAATCCGAAAGCTGCTGAGGCTGATGAGTCCTGGCTCAGAGCAGCCTGAGACGTTACGAGCTTTTGGATTTTCTGCATCAGAGTCATTAGTGATGTTGGGACCAGGGAATTTTCTACCATCCACTTTAAGGTGTTTTGAAATTGTTGTCTGGGCCCTCTGTCCTAATGCCCAAGTTGCAATCCCTTTGCTCAGGGACGCGTTCCTTGCCAAAACCAGCTTCTCTTGGCAAATAGCTTGGTTTGCATAATATTTTCATCTAGTTAGGGGGAAACTGTGACATTGTTCCACCAAATGGGAGAGGAAATGATTCAGGCCAGACACATGATCGTGTTAATTTCTTCTCCCAGTCAGACTGGGATTTGGAGACTGTCCAGGAGCTCCATGTCTGGGCCCATCCAGCTGGTGGCGCTTATTCCAGCGGCTCTGTCCCCGGGAGGAGGTCGCTTCTCCCCAAACCCAAATGCTGTCTGTGTGACAGTGACCTCTTAGCCTGCTGGCTTCACCCTCTCTCCTGCTGAACTGGGTTCCTGCTGTGTCTGGGCAAGCCCTGCCCTTTGACGGCAGCTGGTGTTACCTGTTACCTGAAAGCCTCGTGATGTTTTTGCGCTGTAAAAATGTTAACTGGTGCTCACCTCGGAGAGCAGAATGTGACTTAGTTGTGGCAATGACAACTGGGTTACGTGGCAAGAGGTCCCTACCCTTGGCGGCAGCAGGGGCTGCCCTGGCAGCGGTGGCTGGGTGCTGCTCAGTCATTGCTCTGAGGGTGACTCAGGATAAAGTTCTCCAGCTTTCTGTTCTCAGCCCAAACACTTCCTGGTCCCTGCGCCAGCCCTTAGTCAAGGTGACGGGAATTTTTCTGGTGATTACGTGCCAGTTGGAATCTTTCTGGAGCGCTGTGTTTGAGGTCTGTCACACAGTCGCACTACGTACCACAGCTCTTCCCTCCCTGTCTCCAGCTCACTCAGCCATTCCTTCTGTCACGGCTTCTGCATCCCACACTGTTCTGCCTGATTTCACCGCACCTGCTTGCAGATGGAGTTGTTCTTAAGATCCGTGTGCGTGTAGTGGGAACACGAATTTTGCTGGGAGCACTGGGCGCTGCAGTGTATCAGGCTGGGGTCTGGTGTGGGTCACGGAACCGGGCGAAGGGGGCTACGACGTGCAGCGAACGGGCTGGTATCAAGGGAGTTCGTAATATTCCTGGAATTGCTTTTTAATTTAATATGATTTGGATTTCTGTATTAAAACAAAAACCCAGCAATCTCAAGTAGAACAAAACTATTAAAAAATTAAGCTTATGTCTTAGATTTAGTTATACGACGGATTAAATTGGGAGTCTTGTGTATATTAATGGTATACAGCAGTATACAGCAGTAGCTGTTTCTTCTGTCAGGTGTACTCAGGGTTAGATCGACCCATAAAGAGAACATGTTCTTAAAATACTAAATGATGAAAAGTGACTAAGAATGGCACGTTTTGGCATGTGATTTGCTCCTTATTGGTGACATCATGTTTGTTCAGCTAATAATGTCTATAAGCATCTTAAGCACTTGATGCTAAACCTGGAAGTAGAGAGAGGTTCTGAAAGACATGTGTGCTCGGGAAGGGGAGCGGTGGGGTGGAAGGAAGGGGATAAGATGCCCTTTGTGTGATCCCTGTGTAGCCAGGCTGTTGAGAGGCGGGTTTGGTGCTGGAGCCCGGTTGCTGTTTTTGCTGGTGGTTCCCGGAGCTGGAGCAGCACTGAATGCATTTCCAAGGGCTATGTGTGACATTCTGGATGCGGTGAAAGTGGTGGCCTGGGCAGGGGGACCTCTGGCTGGTGCTGCCTGCCTTCTCCGTGGGAGAGGAGGCGTCTTCAGCTTTATGGTTTCGTGGCTGTTCTGTGGCAACCCCGTCGTTAGTGCTCCTCAGGAGTTTGGTCTCAGTGCAGGAGTCACAGGAAGGCGTTCCTTTAACGTCAGCTCATCTGTGCATCATCCATTTATGATTAAGCTGTATTTTGAAAACCAAGCAAAATGAGATGACTTTTTGTTATCCCTTGCTGAAGCAGTGGCAGCAGCACCGGTGTAACCCAGCCATGCCTTTATTGTAGGGGGAAGAGTGAAAACGTGGAAGCGGAGATGGTTTATTCTGACTGACAATTGCCTCTATTACTTTGAATACACAACGGTGAGTATATGTTACAGTGAACTTCATTGGTAATCAAGGTATTTAAGTGGTTAACGATGTGGTATTTTCCTAATTTTTTAGGACAAAGAACCTAGAGGAATTATTCCATTAGAAAATCTTAGCATAAGAGAAGTGGAAGACCCTAGAAAACCAGTAAGATTTATTTTTTTTTTTTAATGTGAAGATAAGTAAACCATGTAGAACTCAGAGGTAGTGTTAAATGAAAATTTTTATCAGTTTTGGTTTGTTTTTTAAATTTGTTTCTTCATTTCTACTCTCCAGAACTGCTTTGAGCTCTATAACCCCAGTCATAAAGGTCAAGTGATTAAAGCCTGTAAAACCGAAGCTGATGGTCGGGTGGTGGAAGGCAACCATGTGGTGTATAGAATATCTGCTCCCACCCCGGAGGAAAAGGAAGAGTGGATTAAATCCATCAAGTGAGTTTAAAGTCTTAAATGTCTTCCAGAAGAGAAGTGTAAGCTCTTTTCGGAGTAAGATACTAAGAGAATTGTTATTCTGACTCGTTTGAAGCGTTCTGATGCGGCAATGTCCTCCAGGATTAATGATGAGGTACTTGGGGGTGATGGATCAAGACACGAGTCTCCCATTCCTGTCTGGTCCTGAGGAAATAGCGCTGCTCGCTCAAAGGAGGAAAATAGGGATTTTACCTTTTTTTTCCTAAGCAAATGTAAACCCTTGTGTGAATTGTCTTTAATTTCATTAGATTCTTACTTCACATGAGACACATCACGAAAGTTAATTATTAAGCATGTTCATGTGCAGCTTTAAACTTTCACAGCTTGACTTTATCTTGGAAGGTTTATAAAGCAGATCCATGCTTAAAGAAATAAATAATGGTCAAGATGAAGGTATGAAGTCTTAACAAATCACAGGTGAATAATATCTTTTTCTGAAGAAATATTTGTGATGTTTAGAAGTCAACCATCCATTATCTTATTAAGAGTGTGGGGTCATCCACAGAGAAGAGAGAGCAAAATAGTTTTAGTTTTCAAAACCAGATATTTGTAACCAAACTGATTCCTTTTTTCTTTTCTAGAGCGAGTATCAGCAGGGACCCTTTTTATGATATGCTGGCAACAAGGAAACGAAGAATTGCAAATAAGAAATAGAACATGATCAGAACTTGCATACCTGCATTGGCCTGTAAATGAGCATACAGTTGGGTGGTAATGTAAAAATTGGACAAACTAAATGAAGACAGTAACTGTAAATGTTATATATACACTTTACTATGACATAAAAACTTGGCAAGACCTTTCAGGGTAAATAGTTATTGGTATATAATTTGAACTGAGCTTCAAATCCCAGAGGATATTGGAACTTAATGCAACCTTAAAACACGGAAACCTTGTTTTCACTTCAGTTAGTTCCAGCTCCAGTTCCCTGGGCTGTTGGAGGCTCCCAGTAAAATGTCCGGTATCTGTTACCTGAGCGCCTTTCCCAGAAAAGGAGGAGTCTGTAAGACTCTCACCTCTTACTAAAATGCAGCACCAGAAGTGGAAAACAGCATTTAGTTTTTCTGTGAGCTGAAACCCCACAATCTCAGTATCAGTTTTCAAGTCCTGTGTGTTTTGCAGGAAACAAACAACTGAACGCGGCTTTCATTTAGGATTTGCTTTTCTGCCCGGATGGAAATAGCTTTTCTTCCTCTCGGAAAGGCAGCTCAGCGGCGGCTGTGGCGGTGCCAGAGGGTTTGGCCGAGGTGCCCCCAAATACAGGTGGGAACCAGCAGCAGAGGCTCCTGTCGGGCAGTGACAGCAGGTACAGACCTGGGGTGGCGTTTGCTGGTTTTAGCCAGAGGCCAAGGCTCGTTCCTGCCTGCTCCCGTGCTTGCATGGGCGGTGAGCTTTAGTTACTGCATTAATCTGCTTTTTATAGAGTAACATCCTTCTTACGTTTTAGATGTGTTGTGGTTTAGTCAACACTAAGTTGTTACTGAAGGAGGAAGGTGACAGGGCTTGCACGAGTTCAGGCTTTGCCTGTGAAAACCCCCCCAAATAGTTTCACACGCATTTAATGTTTTTAAAGGGAAAAGCCAGGAAGGTGGAATCTTTCTGTAAGATGTAGCCCTGGGTTTAAGCAAGCAGGATTCAGTCCTGTGCTTGATAACAAACTTTGGACATACAGACAAGTTCAGTGTTTTTATTGTGTTCTTAAAGGTGATTTTTCAGATCTGTGCTTCAGCAGTTGAAATTGAAGAAATGAATAGAGGTCCTTATATTTACTTAAAAAAAAATCCAAATCTTACACGTGGATCCCTGGTGCAACCAAACTCCCCCACAAGCATGTGTCTCTCGTGGTTTGTGGAAGATCTTTCTGTCCTGCTGAGAGTCATCCAGTAGCACCTCTGGCAGTTACTACAGTGCTTTCCTATTGACAGCGCACACGCGGCTCTGAAGGAAGAGCCCCGAATTCCACCCTGGGGGAAAAAAGTGGGATTTTTTGGACCCTGCTACTTCTGTTAGTACTCAGTTTTTCACAAACTGATTGAACCAGAGCCGTGAGGGCTGAGGAGACCCAATGCTCTGTCAAAGCAGTTCTGCTGGTTGTGTCCTGAAGCCTCTCGATGCGCTGTGGGAAACGTGCTGCTCTGGAAAACACCAATGTACCGAGTTATTCTGTTCCAAATCCCCTTGAACCGTGAGGGAGAGTCTGTTGGGTTGTTCCTGTCTCACTGCTTTGCCTTGTTGTGCACGGGGTGTCAGCCCAAAATGCTCTGCTTTTTTATTGCACGTTTGCAGAAAAGGCCGAGAGGAAAAGAACAAAGTAAACTTTCCTGCAGCGTGGGTTTTCCCCAGAGTGTGTGGAATTGCTTCTGCTCAGATGGGTGGTCAAATCCGAGCACTTTTCAGGGGGTAAAACTCAGCCAAAGAAGTAGACTCCCTGAACGAGTATCAGTGTGGGGATGTGTTTGCTCAGTGGAACACATTTAAACTCTTTATAGAAAGGAGCTGTATGTCCCGTGTTGGCAAAGCAGTGTGATTGCAGCGCTGCCATCGCCTGGCTGGGGTCTCCTGTTCCCCGGCTGCAGGTTATTCCCAGGCAGCTCATGGGGTGTAGCTTTGGCCAGGAGATCCGTAACGCAAATAGTGATCAGCCAGAACCAATGGTACTACAGTGTCAAGGTGAAAAGCAGCAAATAAAGTATTTCTGGAGAAATGTGAGATGACAAAAGCATTAAGAAGCCATGAAACACTTTTGTATCAATTCTTTTGTTCTGAAAGATCACCTTCAAGAAAGTCTATTTATTTAGCCGGGTGCAGAAGTCTGCCCATAAGCATGAAGGAAATGCCTTGAGAGTTCATTTGCTGTATTTAGTTTGAAGTTCTTATATCCGGCAGAAATAATTATTTAGAGTAACATGTAACTAAGGATATTAGAGCAGGAAATATATTATTTCTTAGCATTAAAATGCAACATCTTAAACAGCTATTTGTGGTGCTCAATATATCTATTTAATTTACCAAAGCTAATGGAATAGCGTTCGTGTGTGTGATAATATTTGATTTCAAATGTTCTTTGTAACAGTATTAACAGGGAGTAAAACTGGCTCAAAATTTCCACCGGCCACGAGGCCAGTAAAACAAAGTGGCTTGTGAAAATTTTGGCCAAATCAGGTACTATCCACAAGGGTGAAAATCTCTCTCAACCTTTCCCTTTCTTATTGGGCTGTGAGTCCAGGGGTGGCCGCCTGGGTGGCCCCTGGGTGGCCTGGTGCAGTCTGTGGGGCTCAGCCACGCTGGGGAGTCACGGGGCCCATGGGGGCTCCCTCCCCTGGGCTGGCCCTCGCCAACTCCTCAACTCTTCACCGGCTGCAGGGGCCGCAGGAGCCACGAGCCCTTTGGCCACTGCCAGCAGCCCTGAGGCCAGCGCGGCCGGGGGGAACTGCGCTAATGCTTAAGCTCAGCTGGACTGACTTAAATTTTACAATGTTCTGACAAAATAAGCTCTATGTCACTTCACATTTTGAACCATTTTGAACTGGTACAAAACCGAACCTTTGTAAACTGAGCAGCATTTATAATGCTTCCTATATGAAAACAATGCCTATTTTTAAGATTTATTACATATCTCTGTAGATATGCTTGCTGGAAAAGCTGGGTCTGGTGTAGACCAAATGCTACAAATTAAGACTTGTGGCTTCCCAGTTTCATTTCTATATTTTCTTGGAAAATGTTTCTAGCTAGAGTTTAAATATAAAATGTAAATACTGTACAGATACGTATTGATATAAGTATTCCTTGGTGTACACAAGTGATTTGCATGGCAAATACTCTGTATCAATCATTGTTAAAAATGTGATGTTCTATGTAAATCCACTGCAATATTAATGTTTTCATTTATCATTAAGACTTGTTGCTTAAATTGGGAGATTTTATCAAAAATAAAGTGTGAAACTATACTATTGTGTAGCTCCTCAAGTACCAAGAATACATGCAATTGCTGCTATTTTTTGGGGGTTGGTTTGTTTTGGTTTTTCCGTTAAGAGCCTGAGGTTCGGTTCCATAGCACGTGTTGTAACTGCTCTTGTAAGTAAATGGCTCTTCCCTGCCTTTTGGCACGGATTTAAATAACGAGGTTTACGTTTCCAGAGAGAAAAACCTTCAACTGCAAAATGGTTTCAGTAAAGTCTGAGCTTTCCCTTGAGCTGGCCTAATTAAGGATGTGTTTTCTGTCAGTCCCTTTCCAGGAGTTTGTTGAATGTAGGGGAGGGGCAACAGCATCTCTGCTCCTCAGGTAATTAATTAGGCCCCCCCAGTTAGAACTAGCTGAGGGGGCAGTTCACGGGGATGTCGATCTGGGTGTTTATGCTCGTTCTGTACCTTCACACTGGGGTTATTCCCCAGACACCACACCTTGGAGCCAGCGGACAAGAGGGAAAAAAAAGCCAGATACAGGAGAGGTAGGTGGTTTCTTTGTCATGTTACTTTATGTAACGTCACATAACCGTTGCCATAGGAACATTACGCAGGGTACACTTATGGTTTGGCTTGACGGTGTTCTCCATGTACCAAAGTATTACTCCAAGTATTTAGTAAGACGTTAACGCTCCTCTGCGTTTTAGTGTCATGCACAGAAAAAGGCTACTGCGGGGCTTCCGCCCTGTGGCCTGGCTTTGGAAGCGTTTAATGGGAAGGAGAGAGCCATCCGCATCCTCGTCCTGGCGCCGGCGTCCCCAGCGACTGATCCTCTGCTCACACCAACAGCATCTTCTCACCTACCCCTGGAAGGAAGATCTGATTGCTCCAGTATCACACGTGCTCCGGAGGCTGCCACTTCACATGACATACTGCATGTTAAATAACTCAAGTAAAACTCAAGTAAAAATCCATTTTAACTTTGCTGTATTTATATACTATATAAATTTTACATGCTATATATTTACAGTGGGGCAAGTGCTTTTTATCTTTAAAAAAACAAAGATCAAACTTTAGACATCTCTGAACAACACAGCTTGTATAAACCAGACAGATTATTCAGATGAACTGTATTTAATACAGGTTCCCCACTCATCTCCTGATGCAGGACCAGTGAATAATAAGTGCATCACAGTTTGATAGCATTTAATAATAAAAATAAAAATCACAGTATGAATTTGTCTGTAACTAGACACTTTAGAGAGACAAAACAGACAACTGAGACTTAAGACAAGTGACAGTATATTAAGAAAATGTAATAAAAACATATGGAAGAGTATACAAATAGTCTTGAGAGATACATTCAGAACTGCATATTCGTTGTTTCACGATGTTGAAAACCAGAAGATTTTTCTTCAGATCTTGGCTGTAACTCAAATGTGAAGTAAATTAGTTTCTAGTGTCAGACATCACAGAAAAAAGATGAAGCTCTTGCAAAACTCTAGTTATTTGAGAGCCTGTGAAATTTTAAATAAGTCTTTAAATTAAATATACAGACTGTCAGTTGCAATTTTTATAATTCCTGGTCGCTCTTGCACCAGATGTCTAACTGGGAGTAACGTCACATGAATAACACAAAGTCAACCTGAGTCTGTAATTAAGCAGCATTTGAGATGGTCTATTCCAGGGCATTATCTCACACCAGTGAGATAGTTATGTGGTAATTTACAATGTTCAGCAGTTGTAAAAAGTTTCCACCCTTTTGGATTAGAAGTATATTTTAAAAAAGAAAGTCTCAAGTTAAAAACTAAAAAAAAGTTCTTTCATGGTAAAATTCTGTACAGAAATGTTAAGCACCACTTATGACTGGATTTTTGTCTTGATGGTAATTGGTTTGATAATAAGTTCTAAGTTTTGATGGTCAATATTGGTAATGTCGGGTTTGGTGGTAAGAAGGTGTTGGTTTTGATGATGAGACGTTGGTTGTGACGGTAGGTTTAGTTTGAGTAGTGAAGGTGTCTGTCAGGGAGGTCAGCATCTGAAAGACAAAAGGAGGAGACGTCACTCCCCGCCGTGACCTCGGGGATTTCTGAGCAGCCTCGGCCCGAGGTGGCTCCTCCAGCCCCCACCGGGAGGAGAAGGGCAAATCTCAGCTACGCTGCTCCTGGCTGCATCCTCGTTTCACCAACAACCTTGGGGTCGAGCTGACCGGCCAGAAGCCATCAGAAACAGCCCTGATGTCTGTCCCCAGCAGCTCCCACCAGGAAGACCCAGGCTCCAGTGCCCTGACCTGTGATCAGAGCCCAGACAGTGACTTCCTTACTGTACTTTTGACTGGTTTAGAAAAAAAAACACAACACGAGTTTGCCACCTGCTGGCCAGAGAATTAACTGAAGCCGAGCTGGTGGTGGAGCAGAGGTGGTTTGGTCTGTTTGGTTCCCAATTTAGCAGCTGCAACGGATGCTTTTAGTGCAATAAGGACTATTTTGCTATTAGTATCATTTTTACCCCATTAGTATTTGAAAGACCTCAATTCATTCCTCCTTAAATTTTCCTTGCTAAAGAGATAAATACCATATTACATTTAACAGGAAGAATTTCCTCCATACTGTATTTTCAGAATAAAACTTTTGATCAGCTATGTCCTAAAATATAGTTTTTCCACAAATGCAATTCCTCTTTGCTTTAGCAACCTGTTCAGTGCAATACCAGCCCACTTCTTTATATTTTTAAGCCTATGCTAACAGAAAAAAACAACGCTAGGAAATAAAACAATAGCAGGAATTTAACATACTCTCCGGCTGTTAAATTGCGAAGCGTCCTCTGGAGGGTTAACGACTGTCAAATCAGTGTGTTTAGCAGAAGGCAGGTCTACATCTGAAACAACGATATTTCAGTGTTACCACCAACTTATGTTACTCTGAATAAGCATCAGCACTGTTTCTATCCCACTGAATTGCTGAACATAGCACCTATTGAAATCAATTCTCTGTCAGTCTTTTAGGAAGACGGTGTTTCACTGCAACATTACGAGCCTGGAAGTCTCATGTCATCATCTTCCTTCTAGACTACTGAAGCTCTTGTCCACCTACCAGTGTCTTTTTTAAGACACAGCTGCCCAAGGTTTTATTTCCTAGTTAGTTGGACCGAATTTATTACAGCATCTTGCTTCTCTCTCACTTGTTTGCCACAACCATCAGATCACATGAAAATGACTTGCCCCTCAATGCCTCCGCAGCTTTATTTCAGACTTTCTTTCCTAGCAGTCGTTTAAAAATGGCAAGAAAAAAAGCCTATCAACTTTTTTTTTTTTTTAAACTATTAATGCAGACTGTTGGGAAGCCGTGATGTAAAGCAGAGATTTCATCACACAAGCATTTAAAGACTGTTGTAAACGATAGTGTCTGAGCACCGAGGAGCCCTGCAAACATCCCTTACCTTTCACATACTCCTTGGGTGCGATGGAGCTGTATTTCTTGCTCTCACCGGCACCAGGAGGTTTCTCTTCCTTGTAGGGCTGTTTGCTGCCCTGGGTTCTGTATTGCTCATGTAAATAGCCGCCTGGGGAACTGGATTCTTCCTTCTCCCGTGTTTTCTTCTGGAAACGAGGATCTAAATATTCCAAGAAGCCTTTCAGTTTCCTGATGTGTTTCTTCTTTTTCTTCTTTTTCTTATGTTTGCGATTGTCATTGTCAAAGCGGAGCACAGAGAAATCCGAATCATAATGTCTGAAGGAAACATGCAAGTTAAAGACAGAAAACAGATGTGGCACTTGATGCATACATGAACCGTTATTTATTTTACCACAGGTGATGACTTGCAGCGCCTCAGCCATTCTGTGGTAATTTCTGCACATGTAACTTACTTTAGATGCAGCAAACTTAAGCCCTCAGTTTGAAGGACTATAGGTCCCAGTTTGTACACAAATCATTAACAGGGGCTACTTGTGGAATTAAAAATAATAATAAATAAATAACTATTGTAACCTAGTCAAGATCGATGTGCAGATGCAATTCTAACAATGTGATCCAGATCTAGTGTTCTAACACAATTCAGCAATATTTTTCCTATCTTCACTTAACCAACCTAACAACATGATCCCCAGCCAGATTTTGCTAGATAAATAACTTAGTAACAATGGAAAAAAAGGCAGACATGAGAAACACCCAGAAAAAATTTAGGAAAAGTTGCTGATTATGCTGGAATCCTTGCTTACTTGTAATCCTTCTCTCGATGTTTATCTTTGGACTTCTTTTTCTTCTTGACCTTCTTGTATTTTTTCATTCTTTGGTCATCTATCTTTCGGCATTTCTTTTCTACTTCGCTTCCGCTTTCTTCTGTGTGGGTGTATTTTCTTTTGCCATTTCTTAGTTTTTCGTTTTCCCGGGAAGAGCCTTCAAAACTTGCATGGGCTGGCGGGGGTGGGAGTGCATGCCTCTCCCGGGAGTATCTGTCGGGTTGCTGAGGTACTGGACAGTGGTGTGGGTTCGCTCTGTGGCTGCTGAAGTGGTGACCGTCCTCCTCTCTGGAGGGGGTGGTGTGAGGCCACCTGCCTTTGCAATGATAGTCCTTGTGTGACCGGTTATAAGCTTGGCTCGATTTGTCAAAGTCTTTATCACAATAAGAGGACCTTCTTTCTCTGCCATCTCTTGTTCCATGAGAGGAATAATAATCATTGTAGTATCTGCATTTTTCCCATCTCCGTGGTTCATCTTGATAGTATCTTTCTCTGCTCCAAGTTCTCTCTCCTTTGGAATGATAATACCTATTCCTGTCTTGTTCTGTTCTTTCCCTGCTTCGGGATCTATAACGAGAATATTTTCCTGAGCTTTTGCTATTATTTGGAGTGTTTCTTTCATTATGGGAAGATCTGTACTTGCTTTCGCTGCAATACTCCTGCTTATGACGATTTTGCTTATTCGTTTCCACACTGCGAGAGCACCTCCTCCTCTTGTGAGGATAATCATCTGGTTTGCTCCTGCTTTGCTTCTCCTTCTCCCTCTCCTCGGTGTCCGAGTGTTCTCTCTTCCTTCGGTAGCGCTCTTTGTCAGTTTTTTTAGAGTCATATATTTTTTTCTTGTATTTTTTCCTATGTTTATCTTCTTCAGATTTTTTATTACTCAGTCCCTCATTTTCCCTAGAAAATTGACTCTCTAAAACTTTATCCAGCTTCGTAATAGAGGAGTCATTAACAGGTGGTACCTCTACGTAGTTATTAGAAATATCCTTTGTATCTTGGCATTTATCTGTAATATCTAGAGATGCAAGTTTTTTAGAACTACATTCAATGTCAGACTTCAGAGAGGAAGTTTGCCCTAATTTCTCTTCTCTCTCAGGAGATCCTTTGATGAACAAAGGATTTTCTTTTGAAATGAGTTCAGGTTCTTTTGATCTTCTTGGTTTGTCTTTGTCTCTACTGTCTTCAGACTCACACTGTCCAAAGAATTCATCTTCAGCATCCAAGGATTTTTTCCTCACCTTGTGCTGACCGTTGATATTGGGATGCGCATTATCAGCTTTTGTTAGAATACTTTCAGCAACTACTTCTTTGGTAGAAATGGTTTCAGAATCTGATTGAGCAAAAAGATTCTCAACCTCACAGCTAAAGCTGGAAGGAACCTTCCTGGATTCCTCATAGGCAAATAGTGCTTCCATTACTACAGTTTCCATAAGGGCATCATTCTCAGAAGATTTCTGAGGTCCAGGGGCACTGCACAAAATAAAAACACGTTTTTCACTTGGAAAAGTCCATCTAAAAGATGAATGTTAGCAGCAAAATCCCCTTAGGTAAAAAAAATTGGTGACTACTGGAAAGATTTGAGACATTCCCTTTAGAAACCCATTCTTACACCTTCCTCAGCTCCCAGCTTCCCATCTTGATTCTACAAGTATTGCATTAAAAAAAACAACCCACCCAGCACATCTGTCTCCTTCCACTGGCTGCTCTGAATCCCATCTATAGCCAAAACCACTCTATTTGCTCTACCCCAACCAGAAAAAAAGCAAACACATGGATTTCCCTCTCTCCCCCAAATGGAAGAGCAGATGGTGGGAATTTACATTCACGCACCCTAGGATGGAAAAAAATGGAAAGAGGAATAGAAAAAGTATTCCAGACAATGGGAAAAAAATGGAGAAACATTCTATGAAGAAATGAAAGTTTTGCAAGAGGCATCTGCCTGTATTTAATATCAGAATAATATATGCTCAGTGCTGATGTTTGCAACACCAGATATATAGTGCAGAATTCTCTATACTGATCTAAATCTTTATATTACATAGTATTAGTAGGCAGGTAAAACAATGATAAACTTGTATGAAATCTTGTTTTAATTAAGAGTGTACCCATTTTACCTTATTTCCTCTGACAAGCTGTTCAACTGGCTGTACGTGAGAGACTCTAAGATTACTTCTTGGGGAACCGGTGACAAAGCTATAGGTATCTACAATTAAAAAGCAGAAGTTAATAGACAGAAAAAAAATACTATCTTTGGTAGAAAATTACAGTTTGCAAAATTTCTACATTAGATGTTAAACAAGACCGCTTTGAGTTATATGCTCTATCCCCGTTTTACACATCACCCCACCAAACACAGTTACGAAACTTATGAAGCATTATCTCAGGTGAACTTCTCTTAATTTGACACATTCTGCTACGTCAGCTCAGCTTCTCATGGGATAACAGCACAAAGTGCTAAGATGAAATTTGTGCTGTGTGTTTTCTGGGTATTTCACCTGATTAGGAACATTATAACACTCCTGAATACCGAATACATCATGGGTGAGGAATTCTAGATGGAACAAACATAACTCACTGTTTCAAGCAATCCATTTGTTTTAGAAAAGAAAATCTCAGAAGGTTTAACGGGTTGGACTTGGCAAGTGGAATCATCAAGTTTCAGTCCGTTTTCTTTAGATTCATTATCTAAACTAATAGCACCATTTAGCAAATCATTTTTTGGCAGCTCATGCTGGGCTCTTTCTTCTTCAGGAGTCTGACAGGAAGAATGGGAATTCTGCAAGGTATGGACCACCTTTCCAATCGGAATTCCATTTGAAGATATAATATTGCCATTCCTCTTAAACAAGCCCTTCGAGTCCTCAGGTTTTCCTGAAGTTTCTGGAACGTAATGGACTGCGTTATCAGGGCTGAGCTTAGGGTTTCCATTCACTGCTGGCTCAGCGAAAATTTCATCAGGAACTTCTTGTTTGGAAAAGTTAGTAGCCACTGCCATCATAGATGCGTTTGAGGTAGACTCTGCTGCAGAAGAATGTGTAATTGTGGATGAAGGAACAGGCTTGCTCACATCCTCATCCTCCACAGCGCTGCTAAGACAGTCAGGTTGTGACACAGTCTGGCGTGCAGGCAATTTGTTATGAATACTGATAGTGATCTTCTGGTTTTTTGATGGATCCATATTTGAAGGCCTGGTAATTGCCCAGTTTTGAACACAAGCCGTTGGCGGAGCTGAAGATGGTCTTTTTAGGGTGATACCAACAGCATTTGGGTCCTCTTTCAGGGGTCCGTTTCCATTTAAACGACTTGAATTCTGTATTTAAAATAAGAGATTGCAAGATGGGCATGTGCAAACACACAGCATTTAAAGTTTTAAAACATGAAATTCTCCTACTAAATATTTCTACAAATTGCCTCAACACCTAAGAAGAAAAAAACACCCACCTTCAAATGTGTTGAATTCCTGCTTTTGGTTTACTGCATATTGGTATCAAATGACCCATCATTTTTGAAACCCACCCAAACAACTTAATATGAACTAAAGCTATTTCCATATATATTTATTTTCCCCTTCAAACGTTCCCTGAAAACATTGGAATAACTGTTCTGGTACTCAGGAACAAGACATTTTCACTGTACCAGCTCAAGTAACACCAATGGGGGGGAGGGAATCTTTACTTTTTAAGTATTATTTTTTATTATTTAAGCATTAATAGACTACTTAAACTGTCCCAAGAGCATAACTCGCAGTGCTTTAGAAGGCTGAGCTGGAAGTAAGAAGTAATGAGGTAGCATGGCTGCACAACTTAGGATTAGCCACTGTGAATAATTCTGGCTGCAGCAGGAGGGCTGTGAAGAAAGCTGCAAGGTGGGAGGGGAAAATGGGGAAAATAAAGCTCAGATGCTAAAAAACAACAACAACAAAACCCCATACCAAAATCAAAATCCTCTCTCACTTTGGTGCCATTTCCTGTCCCCCTCAAATTACCTTAATCATGTGAGGAGGAAGTCGTGGTCCCATAAATCCGGTCTGTTTACTGTTAGCCCCCCGCTGACCAAGGAAAGAGCGGGGGTAAGACGGAGCTGGTAAGTAAAAAGCACGTTCTCCGAGTGTCAAATCATAGCGCCTTGGGAAAAGAACAGGGATCTTAGTTTAGACTTTTCCTTTCAACCTATTCTTGGATTAAACCCCATCCTATAATTTTACAGGAACAGTTTATATGACACAGAAGATATATACGAAGACTTAACCAAGACTACAACCTGAAAATTAGATATCAGTCTTCATAGAATGACTGTCCTTTTCAGAGCAATAACTCATCCTTACACCATCTATGGACTTAATTTCCCCTCTTTTCTAGATCAGCCAGCTACAGAGAGCGTGTATACAGCAATGTACACAAGTGCAGCACTTTAAGGCCAAGCAATGAAAGATAATAAATGACATGGGGAATTTCCAGGTCAGACACAACTGAATTATACAAATAGTAATCTTTTCCTCGGACAGAAAGAAAAACTTGAAAAGAAGAAAAATATCAATAACAGGAGAGTAAATATGTTCTGAACACATTTAGTATTTCTTATTACCTGATATAAAAAAGTACATAAGCTTGCTGATTGAGAACTGTTTTGATATCAGAAAGCTCTACTGAGGCATCATTCATTCGATACCAAAGTCCGTTACCAGCCTGCAAATAAAGACAAGGATATCTTTACATAAACTGCATGTTTTCCAAATAACATCACAGAATGCCACAAAATACAACATACCAAAACAAATCAGAATATATAATGTAACCTTTTCCCTTAAAAACAGCAGTTGCCAGTAACATTTTAATTTCTTTGTTAGCACAGACTGTACCCAGTTAGAAATCAAGCTGGTACCTACCTTTATGAAGCAGAGATAGTGTCCCGCGTTACAGTTGAAGCCACTATGTACAAGAACTGCATATAAAGCATAGATGAGGGGTTCTCCCATTGACTGGGACATGTACGCTCGAAGATCCAAATATTCAGGATATTTTACATCCTAAACACAGACCAAGAAGATTCAAAAGTTATCTTGGAATACTTCATGAAATAGCACGAGAAAAACACCTCTAAAAACACAGACTAGGATTATATATTTTTTATTCATCTGAAAATACCTACTCTGATAAACAACATTTATTAATTTAAGTTGCAGAGAACTGTTTTCTACAGAATTACCTCTTTAAGAGTAAGGTATAATCTTATGTCACACAGGAATTGTATTGTTATTAAAATAAGAAAGAAAAAGCCATAGTTGCTGTATCGACATTTTTGTTAGACTATAGTTATTAGTCTATAGTTATTGCCTGCAAACTTTAACAACTTTTAAATAAGCATTCATCTTTGGGAAATCTCCCATTCCAAGAAGATAAAGTTGCATTACAGCTGTAAATATACCTTGTTAATCTTTCCACCTGTAAAATTTGCAAATCTTTTCAGTGATATTGTGAGAACATTGGAAGAACGATGTATCGTGTACCTCTTTGAAGCAGGAACCATCTTTTTGCACCTTAAAAACAAGCACAGACAAATGTTTAACAGCATATTCTTCCCTGCAAAAAAAGTTAAACAAGTTTTCACCTCTCACACACGCTTAAGGCGTTTGAATGATATTTACTTGCATAATATGTTTTTTCTTTTCATAAATCCATATACTGCATTTCAGGTTTGTTAATAGAGCATTTCAGTGTGCAAACCCACACTGAGGAAGACTGACAAGCCCTCGTGTAGACAGTGCAAGGAATACAAGGCTAATGTGACCTAATGGCCACAATTCTTATAATATATTTCCAAATACTCAAACAGAAACACAAAAATTCTCACTTAGAAACAAATGTATTATTTTCTAAGCTTTGAATGATTTCACTGTATTAGTTGTATAAACAAAACTAAATGGAAGAATAACAGTGTCGTGTCTCATTATCTTATTTCTAAACAAAGCTAAAGGATAGCTTATGCTCTAAGTCATGCGGTACATTAAATGTGTATCTTGTATTAAGATGCAATTAGTAATAATCTTACTTGCTACACTTATAGCTGTTTTCACCGTCCAGTTGTTCTGGTTTCACAAATTGTTCCAGAGCTCTGGTGACAGATGTAACTGCCTAGATGAATAAGAAAGTAGAGCACTAAGTCACTGGAAATGCAAAATTTCAAACACTTAGTAGTAGTTTACAAGAGAACCTTGGCAGTTCAAACTTAAGTGACCTGCTGTGAACCAGCAAACACAAGAAGGAGGAGGCAGAGACAAAGTATGATGGGCTTTTACCACATTTGAAAATGATTCTACTCCAAAATAAACTCATTTTGCAGTACTGTAAACAGCATCTGTGGTATGCTTTGGCATCAATAATGAGAGCAATCAAACCCATCAGTCTAACAACAGACATATACTGAAGTAGAATAACTGAGAACTATGATAGTATCATTGTTTGTGTAGATATAATTATTTTTCCAGCTTAAATCCAATGCAAACATGGAGACCATTTACATGGCTTCCACAGAAGAACAAAGTCCAATCCACTCCCAGCCACCACCAAGCCCTTTTGTTTTAACAGTATGTCTTTAAGTAAAATGAGTTTATTTTAGAAAGCTCTACAAGTCTTTACACATCTTGACCCATAGTCACAAAACATCTTACCTTTATATCCAAAGTAATATCAAGGAATGGCTCATACGTATCCGAAACTGCTTTGCAGTTCAAGCACTTCACTGGAATCAGAATACAAATGCTTAAGAATATGTGAAGGAGACTAACTGTGAAAATTTAAATTTATACACATTCCTTTAGTCAAACAACAAACTCCTTTACTACAGACAGGCAAAAAGTCACAGACCATTTTGAAGGAAAGCAAGATTTTTAAAAAGTACCTCGGGATCTGAGATATCCTCCAAATATTTGATAAATAAGTGTGGTGGCTTGAGAGGATCTGTCCAATCTGGAAATAAATTACAGTCAGACCTCAGAAGATTTAAAGTACAGAGTTAACTCTTCAAAGAGGTTTTCTTTTTATGAAAGCCAAGGACATAGATTTTAGTTTACGATAGTAAATAAAGGAGTAAGAGGGGCTAGAGAACATTTAAAAGTTAATTTGTTTATGCTTACTTGGTGCTTCCATTCAAGCAAGCTTTCTGCAAAGCATCAACAGTGAAGCATAAGAATTCATGTGCATCCTCTTGACTGCCAAAATGGAAATGTTTTCCTATTCCTAATAAATAAGAAGGTTATTATATTTATTTCATATAAAATGAAAGAAAACTCATATTTCTAACACCTCTCTTCTCTGAGGTATCAAAATAATTTATATGCATCAAATAGTTTTATTTGTTGAGATTTTAATTTTTCAAAGAATTATCTGAAACAACTTACGTTTAAGGCCATTGATAACAGATGTAGGTTTGATGGCGTTGTTAGAGCAACACAGGACCTGGTTAATGTGCGTTTCCATTGTGCACATCATACAGAAGCCTTCTTCATGACCTGAAGAGAAAGAAGAAATCATCCCAGTCTAGTCAAATGTACATTGCTACAAAAAAGCCTAAAAAAAATAATTCTTTAAGTTATAGGTACAATGCCCACTCTCCATGCTACATTCTCTTCTCCTAAGGTGTCAATATCCCAACAGTTTTGTGAAATTTTATTATGCAGAACTGCATAGGATAGTCGAGTAAGTCTATATTAAAGTACATTTTCTGATGAGAAATCTAAGTAACTATTGCAATGTCATTTATTTATTTTTTTTGCAGGCTGACAGGAATGTCAGCTGCAGAATGTATAAGGAAACAATATTGACACCGATGATGCAGCAGTAAGAGAGAATATGTGTTATTTTCAGCATAGTGCTGTTAGATGAGCTGCATGACACAGAGCTAAGAATTCTCTGGGAGAAAGGAAAGATTGAAGTAATGTATGTAGTAGTATTTCTGCCCTCCTTTTTTCAACAGGATTCTTAACTGAAATCATTTTTTTCATATGGTAAGAAAATACAGTTAAATTTCTAGGAATAAATACTAAGATAGCAGACTAGAAAGCATACAGGTGCCTTTGTAAAAATACACATGTATGGATATGAAAAGAGGCTTCTAGGCTTAAATAAAGTCAAGAATAAAAATGAAATTCAAAGTATACAAATTCAAGGGTTTAAAAATAAAAAAAAAAAATTTAGACTGAAATAAGTCTAAATATTAATTTAGTCCCCAAAAATTTCTATTTGAGTTTTTGGGTTTGTAAGATATTACCTCGTAGTGCTTTCTAGGGTACTTTTTTTTTTTTTTTTTTAAATGGGTCAACAGTGAACAAATCATTTATCACAGTATTAGCGTATTACAGTATCCAGGCTGTGAGGACTAAGAATCTATGATGCCAACATCCTGAATTTTATCACCTTTCTACCAACAGGAAACCCAAATGCCAAATGTTCACCAAATGCCTTACTTTACAAAGCACTTAATTACCCACACAAAGGAAGAAATGATCGTTTTTTGAAGTTTTACCATGGTGCATTAAATGAACAAATGTACTTCATATGCTGTTCTAAGCCTCCTGCTAATATAGTGTTCAAAGTCAGCTTCTACAGATAAAATAGGACAACTAAGAGTTTTCTGCACAGAATCACTATTGTCCTTTCACCTCTAGAGCTGTCCGACAGATTTACAGTAAAGTTACAGGTACTCACATGACTGGGTGTGCTCAAGAGAAAGCATGTAGTTGGCGAGAGGAGGCGTGTAGGTCAAGCACTGAAGGGTAGAATTAAGGAAACATGTGTTGCCGAGATTCTGAAGCCCAACTCCAACACTTTGTGTTTGTTGCCAATCCATACAGATTTTCTCAGGTGGAAAAAGAATCCTTTGCGGCGGGGCAATTCCGTCATTAATAACTGCAAGAAAATGGTATTTTAGGAGAGATGTACTGGTTTTGTTTCAAAAGGGTATGTAAAAAGTAGCATTCCGCAGGAGCACCCAGAGGAACCAGCTATAAGCCAGAACACAAAAATATATGACATGCAGCTTTAACACTGCCACGCAAATTTCCTGGTCAATACACTGTTTTGGGCAATAGTTTATTCATCTGTTTTAATTCTTGTAATGCAAGACAACCACCACTCTGATTTTAGTAGCTTTTGCCAGGTTTCTTTCTGTCTACAGTCTTTAATTTGATTATTAATTCATTTATTGGTTTGTTTGTTTTCCTTATTGTAACTTAAACCAGAAACTTATACTTGTAATTGTACAGTAATAAGAACTAACACAGAAAAATAACCAAGTAACTAGCACAGAAGATAACCCTATAGATATCAGATTTCTTCCTGAGCAGTGTTATCATTCACAGATTTGACAATAATGGAAGCCATGAATAGCAATGGGGAAAATGTACTTGTCTCTTCATAACAGAAAAGACCTGGATAAGCCTGTGTACTATAAAAAGCTCCCTATAATTGATAGTAAATAGATCAAAACTAAGTTTTGCAAGACCAGTCACTTCAGTTGTCTTAGAGGATTCACAAAATAGGAGTCTACTGTTGAAGTCTTTATTCATTGTAGTCCCATTTTATAGCAGTGCAACACCTAAGAATTGCATTTTCTACTTTTGTTTTGTTTTGAAGAAAACAGGGGGAGGACAAAAGCTACACTTACTTAGATCTCTTTGGGCAAAAGGCTTAGGTTTTTGAGATGATCTACAGTAAATAGCACCTCCAGGTCCTTTGTCCACAGAGACTTTGTTTGGATCTTCTGCAGATGGTACTCGGCTCAAATTTGCAGTGCGTGATGTCATTTTTTTAGTACGGGGTTTCTTAGATTTGTCAGACCGCCGTGATGATGACTTTTTAGATTTTGAAGATTTTGGCTTGTTAACTATGGTCATTGTTCATATCTGTAACAGAGGCAAAAGTTCTGGTTAACAGAAGAACATCAAAAGCATTCCAGAAAGAAAAGAATATGAGAAATCCTGCCACTTGGTCTCAAAGAAATAACTTGAAGAACTAAGTAGCTGATAAGAACGATTGGGAAAAAAAAACACACACACAAAAAAAACACAACCAAAAAACAAAACCCCAAACCAAGCCATAACTAAACACACAAAGTGGAATTTTCCATCAAACCCGCATCAGTATTTCTAACTTCTGTGGAGCTGGTGACATTTCTTACACTTTCATAGGATTTTAATCCATTACAGTTATGAAGACTTTTTTATAAGAGGAGCTCTGAGCAGTGGCCCATTCAGGTGCTGCCTGTTGAGATCCAGGAGGAGCTGTTTGGCCCATCTCTCTCCTGGGAACCACACGCTTCTGAGACACCGAGGATGGGACACCGCTCTGGGAAATCTTGGGAAGGGAGAGCAAGAAAACACCTGTATGTGTATTTCTGTCTGAATTTCTCCTCCCCCTCCAAGAAATATTTGTTTGGATACAATTTTGGCAGCAGTACTTGTGGCATTTTGCACCTGCCACATTTACAACTCTTATCATCAACCAAAAAGTTGAACCAAAAGCATCTTTTTCAGTTCTACTTATGTAAAGTTACACATTTTTCCCCAGCAAAACAACAGAGGAATGTAAGCTATAAAAAGGAAATGCTGAACACAAAAGAAAGCAAAACAAACCCGCAGCCCTCAAGGACAGAGGCAATAATTGATATTAAATCCTTTTTAAAATGCTGATTTGGTTTCAAGATGACATATCTTGAAATATGTGTAATTGTGTGTGCACAGTAAGCTGCTGAATAATTATGTGATCAACTATCAATTTCTATATGTAAATTTTTGCTACTATCTTCCTACAGCATGTAGGCCCTTTTTAACTTTAGGGAAACTATAAACCTAACTGAGTGTTTAAGGCATAAGCTGCTTTGTTACGCTGAACTAACTGAGGGAACAAAGCATAGAGCGGTTTCAGATTCATGGCACAACTTGGTTGCTCTTGATAAAACTTAAGGTAGATTAAACAAAGCACAGTAAATTAGAGAACTTCTAGCTCCGCAAAAGACAAATTATGTGCAAAGCCTTTAATTAGGTCTTTCCTCCTTTAAAATTTTCAATTTAAAATCCACTCTATACACATTTTCCATTTCTGAGAAGATAATGCACAAAACTGGAAAATTCCCCTCTCATTTTACTGAGAAATTAAGACATCTTTGTCCATCTGGAAGACTCAGATGACAGTTCTTGGGCTCAGTGATTTTCAGATAAGATCCAGTCTTCAAATTGCAGATACCAGTGGCATCTCCTTTTTTCGATTGAAAGGGAAAGCGTTTCAGCAACATATTTAAAACATAGTTGCGAGACAAAAAACAGAACCAAGACTGGAGCGAAAGGCAAACAGAAGAATATTATCTCAAAAAAACCTGAGTGTTACATTGACTGAGGTAAATCTTATGTACTTTTTAACCTATTTTTGATGAACGAGTGATACATTACCAGGTGTCAAGCACTTTGCAGCAGCAAGTACCAATGCCAGTGAGACTAACTCAGATCCACCGCTTTTTCAACACGTCAATACAACTCCTAATTTGGACAAAAGATCTGTTTGACAGAGAAGTACAAAAACTATCAGCACTGATAATTTTCCTCTCCGGTTGCTGAGCAGACGTACAGACCCTGCTCCTGTGCTGCTGCTGAGCACAAGTGTGCACTGTCACGTGCGCGCGCGTTACTACCCTGCGGTGATGTCATAACAGACGTTTCCCAGTACGGTATTGAAAAGTACGACAGGTAAGACAGTTTCTTGCTTCCCGTTGGGAGTTCTGCGCCAGCACTGTTTAGATTTTTTTAGCAGTCTCACCACAAAACACATCAGTTACACCTTCCATCTAAATATTTAAATCTGGTCTCCACTTTGCGTACAATAAATCACAGCTGAGGAAGAATTTATACCAGATCACATTCACAAAACTGTGTCTAACTGAGGAGCAGTGATTACACATTTATCTCACTACAAAACAAACATTTTCAGCGGTGATTGTAAAAAACCGGCACACACAGACACAAGCACCTTGGTGGAAGTAAGGAGCGAGGCAAAGCTGCTCTGCACAGATATGAGGAGCGGGCAAATCTGCACCCCCAGCCCAGCGGCA
>JAHREE010000141.1:136056-151406 GCA_033628505.1 Tringa tobata
GGGCCCCGGCGGCCGCGGAGAGCCCTCTCCCTCGGGGCCAGCCTCGGCCCTCCGGCTAGCCGCTTTCCGTGTGCCGTTAAAAAAAAATTCATTATAGCTACTTTCCTAATTAGTGCCTTAAGGGGCTCAGTGGCAGCTCGCGCGGTGCCTGTGTGTGAGCCAGGGTGTGTTGGAGCTGTGCGGGTGTGTGTGTGGTGGTGGTGTTTTGGTGAACAGGCACATGGAGACCTGGGCTCACCCTCCTGCCTGTCCCCTCCAGAGTCGGACGTGCCGGCCGAGCTGCACATTGCCAACGGGTCGCAGAAGTTTGTCAACTTCACTTCCACCATCCAAAACCAGTTGCTGCTGGTGTCACTGCTGGAGCATCTCTGCCACATGTACACCCACAACCCCGTTCACTCCAGGTGCCTCTTCCGAAGTTAGTACGAGCGGCTCTTTCCTCTCTCTTGAACTGCCTCACCCCAATATACACTGGGCTCTGCTGTGTGGAGTCACAGCATAACATCAGTACAAAGCTATAGGTCTCATCCCACTGGGACAAGAGTAATTCTGAGAAGAGAATGAATACCCTGAATCAACTTAATTGGGAAGGAGGCCCTGTCTTATTTTTTAACAGTAACAGAATATTGTTGTGGATGCAAGGATCAGACAGTTCTGTTCCAGCTAAATCATGTGAGGGGTAGGAGGGTAGATTGTCTCACTCTTAAATTTGATCTAAAAACATGGATAGAAGAGAAATTTAATAAAAATATTTATCAAGAAATAGCTGTAGCACAGTCTTCACTAAATCTTTCAAAATTATGGTCTGTAAAAATCAGAGTAAATACCTTTCTAAGACCTTTATTTTCCCGTAAAGTCTTTTGATATAGTTCAGGGAGCTCATGTTTTTAGGTGTGAAATGTTTCCTTTGAAATCTGTCTGATGTGTGACTTATCTTAGGTATTTTGTTCATTTAGGCAGGTACTTAATGCACTTGAGAAACAATCGCCAAGGTTTTTCTCCTTACTATATGTGATTGTAGAAAATAAAATCTGATACGTTGCTCTTGCTTAAAATTGAAGCCATTTATAGGATCCAGTAACAACAGTGCAGACAACTGTCTTTTTTTTTTTTTTTTTGTTCTCAAAATTTAATATAAGTGTTTGACCCTAGCTCTTGCTGTTCTCTCTATCAAACCCCAAAATACTGGGGGGAAAAAAACCCAACCACATTTCCTCTTTTTGGAGAGTAACAAAAGAAAACGAACCCCAAACCCAACCTGGGCCTCTTCCAAAGTATGTAGCTGCTTGGCTTCCCAATGTACTTCTATGGAGAATGGTGTTCCTCTGTTGGTACAGCTTAAACCCGTTTCCCAAGTGGAATAAACCTGATGAATAACAGAAAAACATCTTGCAGTAATCATATCTGTTTTGTGGTTTTGGCTGGTATATTCATGTTGGCAAGCCTGGGTTTTTCCCACTTTTCTGGTGTGTGTAACTGTGTCCGTAAGGCTTGTATAGCAAAATTCCTGATTTCTTACAAGTTCATTTTCAATAAATTTTATCTGCTTTAAAAGATAAGTAATAGGCTGATTTTTGACATGCTGGTACCAAAAAAAAACCAACTCCAAACCCTCTTACAAGCAAGTTTACTTTAAGACCTTGGAACTCCTAAAACTTCCAAGTACATTTTTGTAGCATTTTCCCAGTTGGGCCCATCTCCAGTATTTGTTAGTTTTTTATCTGCCACAGCATTGTTTTACTCCAGCTGAGGAAGATGTGGTGCTGTGGGGGGAATGGAAGGGGGTGGCTTCATTTCTTACTATGAGTATGTGTAGAAATGCATGAGTTTGTATGTGAATTAGGAAATCTTGACATTACCAATTTTTATTATAAACTTGCCCTCGTAGCTGTGACATGCTTTCGATGTCTCTTTTCACTGGTCAAAATTAGTCCAAGGGGAACAAGTAAGTGAACAGGTGGATGTTTGTATAACTCATCTGCTGAGATAAGGAGAGGAGGAGATGCAGTTGTGACCACGAAGGGTATGGCAAATAACTGTATTATGTGAAAGGATTCCCACAGAGCAGCTCTAGTTTGGATTTAATTAGTTTTTATTGCTAAGCGTATGGGAAATGGCACTGGAGTAGGAGTGACTGTTCAGTTTTTCAGATGCGCTTTCTTTTAAATCAGGTTTAAAAACCAACTGTTTACATGGTCTTATTGGCAGGATTTATTTAACGTGACCTTTCTCTGTTCCTTTGCACAGTACTTCGTCAGGCTTTCACAAGGACAGGGCTGCTCTCCCCCTTTGCCTTCTGCGATGAATTTAGTACTGTAAGACTGCAGCATAATAGAGCCATTACTGAACTAATGAAAGCAGCTAATCGACAAATACTTAATGGGGTAAGCTTTGTTAAATTTTTTTGGCAACCTCTGCATTAGGGAATTAACACATGATTGCATCCAAAGAAGTTTTTGTTCAGGGGGAAGAGGGGGTGTCTTTTAATATTGGATTGGATCTTTTTAATAATTATCCAAAATGCTACCCCCATTCTACCTTAGCTGTTGGGGACAGCATGTTCTGGTTCTGCAGGTGCAAAGCAAAGTTTTTGAATCCATCAGTGTTTTGTTCCTTATTAAATAATAAAACCCCAATGTTAAAATACTTATAAACACAGGCAAGGTGTTTCTGGTGTTGCCACACCTTTTTTCGGCAACAGGGACATCCATTTTCAACTTCTAATGAACAGTTACCATAATCAACAGCGAGTTGATTATGTTAACACCCTCCTAGTTAGTGGATGTGTATACTGTGTAACATACTTCAGGCTCAACTAGACTTGTTTGCTTATCTTGGTGCTTGAACTAAGCTAGTTAATTTTGTCTTAAGCACATTTTAAAGCCCTCATTTTATCCTGTTTGCCAACAGAACTCTAAAGGTCAGTAATCTCTCCAGCAGAGAGATGTTAGCAGATTACTGGCGGGATAATAATACTTTAATTTGGTGAAGCTCTCTGCAGAATGAAGGGCTATCAGTAACCTCGTTTGCTTCTCAGAACATAGTTGCAGTTTCTGTTTTGCTGTAGCTGTCTGTGCAGATGGCACAGCAGACCTGTTACTCCGTACGGCATGTTTTTATGTTGGATTTTGTTGTTTTGTAGGAACTTGATAATGGAGATTCTCATGCAGTTGGGTATGTATTCAAAGCATTTAGAAATATTAAACAACTCCCTCCCTAAAGTCCCTTACTCGACTCTGAATTTAATTAATACTGCATTTCATATTTTGGCTCTGAAATGTAGAAAAAAAGTGAACATCTCTCCAAACTCTCAAAATGATCTGGGGAAAATTCCTTCTTCAGTACAGTTCTCACGGTTAGTGCCATCACTCAAAACCCAACTTTTTATCTGGCATAAATTTAAAGAAATCATCTTAGTACTTCTGCTAACACAGAGTGTGGCTTTGTAGCACACCTGCATGCTGCTGCAGTCTGCTGGTTTTCAGTATTCACTGTGGTAATGTCAAAGTCTTGTCAGCTTCTTTTCATAATGTAAATAATATTTCTGGATTGTGTACACCTGCAGCCTATATAATACCTGTCTTATAAATAGTAATTTTGTTTAATGCAGCCTAACTTTTTTTTTTTTTGATTAGGGAAAAAGAAGTTCTCTTTGAAGCACAGACTTCACGGTACTTGAATGAATTTGATGAGATTGCAAGACTAGGAAAAGGAGGATATGGAAAAGTGTACAAGGTATTCCTTACCTTCCATTTATAACTGATCAATTTATATCTGGTTTTCCTTTGAAATTTAGAGTTACTGTTTTGGCTGTCTTGTTTATTTTTCTAATATAAAAACAAAACCACTAATTTTCCAATAGAACAGGAGCAAATCCGCACACATGAAGGGTGTTGGGGTTTCATTTCAAAAGATGCTCAGTTGCGGTTTCTGTTTTCTGTTCGTCGGAGGCAGGATATATCAAATGTTTTACTTGATGTATTCTGCCTTTTTAAAGTGAACAAAACCCTCCTTATTTCTTGTGTGAAGTATTGTGATATATTGACTTAAAACAGCCACAGGAGCTGAGTCTGCACACTGCGATGTTCCAGTCGTGGCTGCTTGGAAAAAAGTAGCCTTAATATGAATATAAACTATCCAACCCGGTGTTGAATTGTATTAAATACTTGGCCCATATGGCCAGCCTGAGGTTCCCTGTGTAGTATGTGCCATATGTAAATGACAGTTGTGTTCTCACAGATTTATTGAGAACCTGTTTAAGCAGTTATCAGGACCTAGCAGCATTTTTTTATTGATGGAAAGATAGCTGTAAAGCTGTGTGTATCACAAAGATTGGGTTGGATGTTTGCAGTCCTGAAAGGAGGCAAAAGTGGAGTATCTTTGTCTTAGACAGCTGGGGCCTGATCCCAGTTTCACTCTCTTACACAGGTGAAAGATT
The DNA here is from genome assembly GCA_033628505.1 of Tringa tobata. Taxonomy (NCBI): domain Eukaryota; kingdom Metazoa; phylum Chordata; class Aves; order Charadriiformes; family Scolopacidae; genus Tringa; species Tringa tobata. The sequence goes on from JAHREE010000141.1 coordinate 140,495, forward strand.
ATTGGAATGGAGTGCAGAAATTAATTTTTAGACAATAGTTGGTTCTAAAGGATTTAATAATTCATTAATCTAAGCACACTAACAACTGATTTTGTCCTATTACAATTGTTTTCAGGTCAGAAACAAGTTAGATGGTCAATTCTATGCTATTAAAAAAATTAACATTAAGAAGGCTACAAGAAGAGATTGCATGAAGGTATTCTTGTTCCTATGTTTCATCTCTGTTTTAACTCCCTGTCTGCTCTTGCTAATTCTGATTTAATTTAGTAATGCAGCTGTTTCCCAAAACATCAAACACATTAATAAATTTTTTTCCATATTCTGAGTTTCTCAGATTTGACCCTCTCAATACCTAGAAAAAAAAAGTTATAAGAGGTATTTAAGTCCATTAGAAGAATATATTATTAACTTGAATTTGGTAATCTCTGCAACTGTGAAAATCATAATTTGTTTTAAAGTTTCCAAATTTTTTCCATTGCTGTAGTAATTTTATCTGTTCTTTCTTTGTCAGAAATTGCGGGGTTTTGTTGTCTTTTGGGTTTATTAAGCACTCAGAATAAAGGACAGTCATACTGTTTCCTTTTCATCTTTTTAGGTGCTACGAGAAGTAAAAGTGCTGGCTGGGCTGCAGCACCCTAATATCGTGGGCTACCACACTGCTTGGATGGAACAGGTTCAAACAGTCCACCCAAAAGGAAAGTACCCCATATAAAACAAACCGCTTTTTCACATAAATATACAGTTTCAATGAAAACTATTTCCAAAATATCAGGTGTCTTCAAAACAGCAGCAGGGTGATGTGAAGGATGGTGCCTTGTGTAGGTGCTTCTTTTATGGTGTATTATCATATACATTATAAACCCTAATTTTGAACATGCTAACTTCTTAAAGGTGAAGTCTGGGTGAACATGTAAGAGAGCCCAGTACAACCCTTTCAGTGACCTTGTACAACATGTATTTTCTTTTCAATTGAAGAAAAATGAAAAACGTATTAGGGTTGCTTCTTAGTAGACTAAGAAACACCTTTTGCAGGAGCAGAAATAGAGAAAAAGCTATCTACAGGTACAGAAGTTAAATTCAGTAAGAAGCTGTAGCCTAAATGTTAGTTTATAGTAGATACATGCATGCTTGGTTTTGTAAAATACCGTATTTATCTTTTAATCCAATAGATAAAACAATAATGGAGTGGCAGCCGTTGTCTTTGGAGCAAGAGAGTGGCAAGTAAGTATTGTAAGTCTCAATGATAACAGTTACTTGGCTTTAATAAGGGGTTTTTTTAAAGCAGCATTAAGAGTACAGAATTCAGCCTATATTGCACAAGTGCTTTTTTGCTTCCAAATGATAATGAAAAAGCCTTAATCATCCTTGTTGTTTCTTTTCTGGTTGTTGCTTCTCTTCTGTTTGTGTAAGCTGAAGAATATTACTGGGTACTCCTCCCTTCTTTGACTCTCTGGTGTCTGCTGGAGTCCTGTTGGGGCGATGGGGCCCTCTGTCTCAGGGTGTTGACTGGCCCTTTCTCTGAGGGCCCTGTGAGAAATGCAGTGTTGCTACTGAAGTTTAAAGGCATGGGGATGCACCGTTCCTCTGTCCCGCCAGGGCTGTGACTTGGCACTGTGTGTCTGAGCCCTCACAAGTCCCTGCTGTGGGAGGGTGTTAAAAAGGCCAGAGCCTACGCTGCCAATTGCATCATCCTCAAGTTTTCTGTGGGGAAGCAGCTGAAGTCTTACTCTGGAACACAGTTTGCAACTGGAGGGAAAAAAAAAAACTTTCAGAATGGTGTGTCACAAATAGATGGTATAAAACTGTGTACATATTTTGACTTCTGTCCCATATTTTATTATTTCCAGTGATCGCTGTCACATTCAGAGTGTGGAAAGTGACAGTTCAATTATCTTTGCTGACCTTACTTCACAAGAAAAGAAGTCCTGTGACAGTACCAGCCTTAGAAATCTGGATGGTGAATTAGTGCAGAATATGGATGTAAGGGATGAATTATCCATAGAAATACAAGAAGACTCTGTAAATAGTGTTAGCAGTAGATCAACTGATGTGAAAAATCATTCTAGTCCGGCTCAAGATGCAGGCAGTAGAAGTAAGTCCTGCACTGAAGGATGCTCCGGGAATGATGTAGCTCTCTGTGGAGAGTTTGAGGTAAATACAGTTATCTTTAGATATACTTAACTGCTGTCTAACTTAATGATGTTTGTAGAGTTGAGTTTGGTAGGCAGAGGAATGATTTATAGTATTAAATTTAAATAAAAAATAAAAAAATTACTGCAGTTAAAACCAAAACCAGATAATTTTTACTGAAGTGGGTAACATGGTTACAAGGAAGCTGAGCAGAGGAGCTGGCAAAACTCAGCATACAAGAAAGCTTCCATGTGTTAGTTGTCTTGGGTCCTTTCAAAGTGAATGAATAAAAACCCATCAAACTGGAAGATGTTCATTATTCGTTAATGATGGCTAATTCAGGTATTACTGATGAAAGTGTCTAGGTGCTGTCTGTGTAGGGCAGGATTTGGGCAGGGAGTCCCCACTCTGGCTATGGCGTTCCAAACCGCTGGGCACGGCACAGCCCACTCTGGAGAGCTTCCCGCTTTGGCTGCTGTTTGGAGCTCCCTCTTGCAAGAAATGCAAGATTTTAGAGGTGTTTGCTTGAGTTGCCCAGGTTAGTAAGTGAACTAGTACATTATCACAAAGTGACATATTCATGTTAATAAATCATCAAATTCCATATCAAGAGGTTGATTTTTTTTTTTTTACTATTTTATATTAATTTACACTATTAAGCCAGAATGAACCTCTGTTCAATAGGTCTAGAAGCTTTTGAACTGTAATTTGAATATTAAGGTACATAGCTGGCTACTTTGTTAGATTTTTATTATATAACAATTATTAAAATTTTAGGAACAAGTGAAAAAAAAAACCCCAAAACTAGACAGTGTTGTTGCATCTGCTTCTTGAGTGCAGATTAGTAATGCTATATTTGATGTCATCTAACCATTTTTTTTTTAGTTTAAAAACCAATTTTTTAAATTAAATTTAAAGAAAATAACTAAGAAAATACTGTTCATGTTACAGTGGCAAAATCATGGATCGTTTTTTTCCTGTCAGGTGGAGTATCGCTTGATGCTTCATATACAAATGCAACTGTGTGAAATATCCCTGTGGGATTGGATTGTTGATCGTAATAAAAGATGCAACGAGAGAACAGAGGAAACTTCCAGTAAGATTCATCACTGTCATAAAAGTTTTCATATTTGTTATAAAGCAAGTGCTTCATTTTTCCTAATTGGAAGTCAACTTGCCTGAATTTATGTTTTACTTCAGCAACTTAAAATATGGATCTTCTTTGTTAGATTCTGTATTCACTTAATAAAATAGCGGCTACGTATTGAATCTCCGTATGATAGATGTTGGTAAAAGAGATTCAAGTTCATGGGTTTTAGACAACTCTTCCAAAAAGAATGAAAGTGTGCCTGAGGCAGAGCTGTTACCTGGAGAGATCTGTGCCTGGGCAACGCTACTTACTTGGACTAGAGGTTTTTATTGACAGAATCTGCTTTTTCTCAACAAGCTGTTTAAGTAATTGAAGTTCTGCTGTAGTAGTAGTCTTGCTGCTACAAAACACAGTCTTTGCAGGCTAATTTATCTGCTGTGGCAAATACAATACATCTTCTGTTCCAGATAGGTACTTAGGTGCAAAGTACTTAAAAGCTTTTAAGTTTGTTCTTAAGAACCAGAACTCCTACACAGGCTAATTTGTGGTTGGTCTGAAGAATCTAACCTTCACTTTGCTTGAGTGGCCAAGGAGTTCTCATGCCCATACCAAACCATCTGCAAAAATGGTTGACATTTGGAAGTGCAAGTCTAATGCTCTTAAAGCATTAGAGACATGTTCCTTTCTTGGGTGCTAGTTTAAAAAAAGCATATGCTTATCAGGTTGTAAGACATAAACTGTATGATTAATTTTTAGTCTTAGTTTTTTAATCACTATTAAGATAAATCTGTTGCTCTCTTCAGTCATGGGGTAAGGTTTACTAGCTAACTATCAGCTGACTTCCACTAATCTCTCCTCTAATCATAGTCTTTTTAGCTTTCATAAGCTGGAAGATGACATTCCTGGTAAATGCAATCATGGGTTAGAGAGTAAGAAACAGAAACCAAGTAGGAGTAAATGGCGAGTGTCCAAAGGTGCAACAGACATGTTAGTTGTGGGTTATTAAGAGTAGGAAGATAGTGTAGTTTAATAAAATAATAAAGTAGGAAATGGTAAAAACAACGAGCTGGTAAGTTCCTTTAGGACAGCTACAGCCAGAGGAGCCTTGGGGATTTCAGAGGGTAGCACAACAGCAGAGGATTAGAATCTGAAAAGGAAAGGTGCGAATTGATACGGAAAACATGTCATTACGTAAGTTAGTATGATTTTACCTGGAACTGTATTTTTCATTCAAATTCAGCACTTATGTGGAAGTAAAGAGGTTGTTAATTTCATAATCAAATATCTATTTGATGGGGCTTGGAGCAGTGTTTTCAGTCAGACACATGTTTGTGTCCCCTGAACTTTCCTTTTTGGAATTTTGAGGTTAGTGACTCTTTGCTGTTTCAAAAAAAACTATCTTAGGAGAAGCATGGGAAATTCCATTTTTAAACTGTGCTCATTCTGTTAAAAAATTCCTGCTTGTCATAAATAAACAGAATTCAACGAGACATACCGCCATAAGCTTAAATCACTCAGTAAAATTAGCTGAAATAATTTAGATTCTAAATTGTTTTAAGGTCCATACCATCTTGTGGATGTCCGCTGGACGATGAAAATTTTTCAAGAGTTACTAGAAGGAGTGTGCTATATCCACAGCATGGGAGTGATGCATCGAGACATTAAAGTAAGTTCATTGAATTATTACTTGAAGTTAAGGAAAACAAAGATAACTTACATCATGGGAGAAAGAAAAGGACTTCGTAGTTAAATTTGAGATGACTTAAACTCTTAGGAATTTAGCTATGTTACATCTGAAAAAATGCATTGTCTCCTCTATGCCAGTGCCACTTTCTTTACTGTAAGCACAGTACTCAATTACATTGACTTACAAGTGAATTACGATTAAGCTCTGGAAACATCTTCTCCTTTGTGAAGGCATTTTCTTGTCCTAAACAGGGATGGTCAGATTGGTTTTGTTTTGTCTTGGTCTTTCCTTAACCAAGGTAGGACCTAAATTAGCCAATTACTTAAAAAAACCCTATTTTAGGTAATTATAAAAATAAGCAAAGCCCCGTGACCACATCTCAGTTTGCTAACAGCGTATCAGTTAGCTTCTGACAATATGTTCAAGTTATAGGGCTGCTCTCAGGCCATTCTCCCCTCAGCCTGGATTTGTGCCTGGGATTGCCGTGACCCAGGGGCAGGACCCTGCACTTGGCCTTGTTGAACCCCATGAGGTTTACACAGACCCACTTCTCCAGCCCATCCAGGTCCCTCTGGATGACATCCTGTCCCTCAGGTGTGTCACTGCACCACTCTGCTCGGTGTCATCAGCAAACTTGCCGAGGGTGCAGTTAATCTCGGATTTCTCCTCCTTAGTGGTCCTAAACCCAAAATATATAGATAAAACTTTCAGTTTCTCCAGTCAGTGCTCTCTACTCAAATCTCTCATCACTTGTTTTTTCATAGTAACTTCCCAGAACAAGCAGCATGTTTCAGCTGTGCTTATCGTACAGAAAAGTATATTTTGTTTTACATTACGTCTAGCCCAAAGATGATACTTAGTCCTCCTTCCTGCTACATCAGTTGGTCTGATTTGCCATCTGCTCTTGCCTGTTCCCGTTAGCATTACTGTTCTGCAAACTTGCCATTTTCTGCTGGGAAAAAAAAAAAAGTACTTTCCAGTAAATCTTTGTTTTTCCTGTTTTACATTTCTTCCCATTTTCTAGATCCTTCATACGTGGTCTTTCTGCCCAGATCTTGCAAACACATAATTTGGTATCAGCTATGACTTTTTTTCTCTATCACTAATCAATGTGTTAAATAATTGTCTTACACCTCTGAAACACTGGATTTTATATTGAAACAGGTGAAATCTTTTAATTATTTATATAGATGTATTTTAGATTTTATACTGTCTTTTTTTTGTAGCCCAGAAATATCTTTCTGTATGGGTCAGATCATCATGTAAAAATAGGAGACTTTGGATTAGCCTGCAAAGACCTTCTTTGGGATGATGCAGACGAGTGGTTTAAGACAGAAAGGATAAATGGTAAGAAAATAAAAAGCTTTGTGGGGTTTCTATGATATTAAAACCATTAAATATTAAATTCTTATGTGAACACTACCTGAGTAAGTCTAAATTGCCTTTTTAAAGGACTGACGCATACTTCAGGCGTGGGGACTTGCCTCTATGCCTCCCCGGAACAACTGCAGGGATCTCACTACGATTTCAAGGTAGGGAGTATTTTTTCTCTGTTAACACATGATGATACTAAGACTACAACAAGCCTTTCAGTAGGTAAATACAAAATATTTGGTAAATAAATACTCTTCCTACTGTTACTCCTAATGTTTTTGTTGATTCCAACTTTGTCTTCTAGTTTGCTACCAATACAAAAATTATTTGCGTATCTAAGATCACCTTGAAGAATCTACATAGATTTGAATTTGCGTTCCTTACTTATCATGAAACTTGTCATGAAGCTTTTTCATATTGTGAATTTTTAATGAGAAAAAGAAATGCAGCAAGTAATCAAAAATACCAGTTATGCCAGAACTTTCTCTTCCCCTTCTTACCAGTCAGACATGTACAGCATGGGTGTTATCCTGCTAGAACTCTTCCAGCCATTTGGAACAGAAATGGAGAGAACAGAAGTTCTTACACAATTAAGGAATGGCCAAATTCCTCATACTTTCCACAAAAAATGGCCTGTTCAAGCCAAGTACGTTAAACTCCTCACCAGCCAGAGATCTACAGAAAGACCAACTGCTGCTCAGCTTCGTGAGAGTGAGCTGTTCCACACCACAGAACACGTAAGTTACGCCAATAACCTCAGCCTTCACAGGGTAAAAAGATATAAAAAGAAAATGCCCTTTGTTTCCCTGCCTGTATTACGAGTTTTTATGTTTTGTTTTTAACTTAAGATGATTGTGTGATTGAGACTGTTTTTTCTGATTGTAGCATTTAGCCCACTATATTAATGTTTCTAGAAATAGGAGATAAATTGTTGTGAAGGATAAGGTAACTTTATGATTGATTTAGATACAGCTGGAGCTATTTTTATAGTTCAGAAAAGCTTTTGAAACTTTTCATCAGCTCTGCAGAATCTTTTTATTGTGTTCTTTCTTTGCCACGCTTCTCGGGTGAAGCTGTAGTACAAATACACAGAATAGCAGTGTTGCTGCAGAATGTGTCTGTAGCAGATTGGGAACACAATTCAAATAGGTTAATAAGGCTTTTCCTTGTCTCTCTATAAATGAACTAAACCGACTCTCACTTTCAGGTTATTTCTAACCTACAGCAGAAGGTGAGGCAGCAAGAGGAAGAAATAGAGAAGCTGAGAGAGAGGATAAGACTGCTTTCTGAAGAACACAATGAATGTATGAGATTAGGTTCTCCTGTTTAAGTACAGGAAGAACTAACCTCTCTTTGTGCTAACATATAAAACATTTCTTTTTTTACATAAAAAAATTTCAGTGCATTTTGATTTCCCTGTCCTTTAAAGGTATTCATCTTTCTGTCTTAGTTCAAAAGTCCCAGTCACCAGAAAGGATTCCTGTTGCACTTGGCCAGGGGCACAGTTTAACTTGTGTAAATAAGCATTTGGATTACAGGGAAAAATACAAGGAAAAATTAAAAGTGCATTTTGTCCACAGGACTTCTTTAGATACCTTAGAATCATTAAACAAATATGCATGTTATGCAACAGTCACAAAAAGGAAGGTCACACCCAAAGGTAGCTGTAATGTTTTTATTGACTTTCACGCTCTGCCCAACTGTACTACTTGAACAAATCTCAGGAGGGACTCGAAGAACCTCAGGAGGCATGAGATCACCATGACCCTGTTACGAGGAGCACACGCTTACTTCAGCAGCTTCATCACCGAGCTGAAAGGTGCCAAGTTCTCGCATGACTTCATCCATTTCTGCACGTTGGCCGGGGCAGCGTTGGTGCTCCCCGTCTGCTGGAGCACGCACCAGGTGACCACGTCTGCCACACTGAGTTCGTTCCCCACCAGCCACGCTGTCTTGCCCAGGGCAGCGTTCATGGTGCGCAGGACAGCTCCTCTCTCCTTGCTGCTGCCCTCCTTCAGCTGGAAGAGGGCTGTGTCCACCCAGCTGTCCATCAGCGTGGAGGTAACTGCACTGTACTTCTGGCCAAACAGGGAAAAGAGGAACCTAGCGATGTTCCCCTCTCCTTCGATAGGACACATGGTCTGGATGCTAAACTTCATTTGGGGTTTGGGAACTGAAATTAAGAGAAGAAAGAAGTGAATACCACACTGTAGAGAAGTTAATGTAACAGTAATCTGTGATGTATTTGACTTGTGATGCCAGCACCACCTTTAAGCATCGTTAGCCTGATAAACAATTCTGTTTTCTTAGTGTAAGTACTTAGACTAAGGTAGGAACCTGGGATAAAGCAATCACTTTTTGCACACTTCAGCCCAATCTCCCACCTAATTTCTATTCTAGCAAACTTATTTGTAGAAATTGAAAAACACTTCTATAAAAAAAAATATCCTGTGGGTACAACCACCCATGTGAATGCCACATGTATTTTAACTGCGGTCACCATGAACACGAATCTTCCTCTGTCCCCTTTGTTGCTCACAGCTGTAGAGAGTGGTACTTGTCCATCACGTGTCAGCACAACCACACCAAGGAGCTGTTGCCAAGGGTTTATAGTAAAAGTTTCATTTTCTCACCAATTGTAAAATACCGAGTTACAAGATTCTTACCATCCTTCCAAATTAAAGTGAAGCCCAGCTGATACTCGTGACGGGGCTGCTTCTTGGTCTGCTCTCCAAAGCACTTCAAGAGGCTTTCTGGCACGCTTTTCACTGAGGAGTGTGTGTGAACAGCCGATAATATTTTATAGCGTTCACAAAGCAGGTTATGTAGTACCAACAGTGACAGTGGAGGCAGAGAAGGGTTTGCATTGATCACAATATCTTTCAGGGCTCCATAATCCTGCATGGAAAGTAAGACAGTTGGCGGATAAGACACATTCCAGATCAGACTTTGAAGCAGTGCAGTTTTCATTTGACACTGAAAGGTACATAGCCGTGTGTGTGTGTGTATCTGAAATGCTAACAACAGTCAAATAATTCCAGTTGGGACACTTAAAACTTGTTTAAACACTTAAACAACTTCCTTCAACAATGATATAACTCAAGAACGTGACTGAGGGGAATTCTAGTTCAATCTGAAGCCAAAGTTAAAATCTCTAGTTAGTAACAAGAAACCAACTGTCATAATTTCACAATTAACCATTCTAGCTCAAATTGATATCCAAATGAGAACATACAGGATCAATATTTTTAAATGTTTGTATCTATAATCAGGATGCCCAAAACAAAACAGCAGTTGTAAGTTACTTGTAACGCTGTGAGACATGTGTGTTGTGTCCCAGGTTTTAATGCCACCCTTCCAACCCTGAGGATCGAGGGCACAGGAGGTCCCTGTCCCTCTATATGCTCAATTGAACTCACCTTTCCAAGCATCAGATCTAAGTCTGCTCCGTTGGCTGTCAAAGGAGAACAGTCACCAGTTTGAATGATATTAGTTACATCTACATCCGCATCTGGGGTTTGTATCATCTTAGAGAGACCATCGACCGCGCTCTTCAGTTCGTACAAGCGTTTCAGGATCTCTTCCTGGCGGGATTCAAGTGCTTGAAGTGACGGGTCAACCTCTTCCTACAGCAGAGGGAAAAACAAGGTCAGAGAGATGTTCAGTTGGCTCAATGTCAGAACAGCCCACAGCTCACTTGACAACAAGTTTTGCAAGACTTCAAACACATTCAAAGAACCAGAATGTCATGAAACGTCATGGTCTTATGCCTATCAGTAGTCCCTTTGCTTTAGTCTGGATGAATGTGGTGAGAGATGGGTTATTTAATCAAATCTCTGAAATCTTCCTGCTTAATATCTTTTTTTGTAGACCACTAGCTAAAACAGTCTCCATAATGTAGTGAAAATCAGACTCCAACCATGGAAACTTCAAGTTGGCAGTGAAGTGCTGAATGAAAGCCTGAAAGCCCAAAGTCAGGGTGTCGGGATTCCCTCTGGCAAGAAGGCCGACTGACAGCACATCCAGGCCGCCAAAAAAGGAACTTCTTGGCAATTCATGTAGTTAACAAAAACCCCTGCGGGTTGAGATGGATGGTGTATCGTACAAAACCACTCCTCCAGGCCACCAAGCTCAAAGGGCCGGGGGCCGCCACAGCATTCCCGGCGCTGGGGCCGGCCCGGATCCATTCACAGCCTGCTGCAGCAGGGCCGGGACCGGGGCGGGAGCACACCGCCCGCACAGCAGCGGCGAGAACAGACCCGGCCCGGGCCCGCCGGGACAGCCACCGCCATCGGCTTTTATAACAGGAACGGGTGAGGGACCCGCGGAAGCCGGGCCGGGAATTACCGAAGGCGCTAAAAACACAGCGGGGGGTTCCGGGAAAGGCCGAGCCCATGTGACCCCCCAGTGGGGGAGGGCCAGCGCCTCCCGCGGGCTCGCGGCGGACCGCCAGCTCTCGCCCCCGGAGGCTTCTCCCGGGCCCCCTCCGGAGCCGGAGCCAGCACCGGCCCAGCGCGGCCGGACCCAACCGGCACCCGGCCCCCCGCCAGCGCGGCCCAGGCCGCCGGGGTGAGCGCTGCGGCCCGTCCCCGTGCGTCGGCGCCCCCGCCGCCCCCCGGCCCGTACCTGCG
>JAHREE010000141.1:156337-251311 GCA_033628505.1 Tringa tobata
GGCGGGAGCGAGCTCGGCCGGGCGGGCTGGAGCGGGGCCTGGCGGGTGGAGCCGCTCCCTCACGGGCGGCTCGGGGCCTCGCTGTACCGCGGTGGGCTGTGCCCTGGCCCCGGCGCAGTTGCGGCCTCCTCGGCCGCTGCTGGCCTCTCGGTTCCCGCCTCCCCTCCCGGGGAGGCCTGTGGGGCGGCACGGCCTCTGGATGCGCCCCCCGGGGTATCGGTGCTTCTCGCCCTTGGGTGCCGGCTGCCCTCCCCTGAGGAACCGGCGAGCGGGGCGAGCCCTGCCGCTGCTTTCCCCGCCGTGACGTTCCCGCTCCGCTCTCTCCCTAGCCCGCAGCCTGCCGCAGCCATCAGGCCCATCGACCGTAAATCCGTCCATCGGATCTGCTCGGGACAGGTGGTGCTGAACCTCGGCACTGCCGTCAAGGAGCTGGTGGAAAACAGCCTGGACGCTGGAGCTACCAACATCGGTAACCTGCTTTTCCTCGCAGTGCCATACACCTCTAGAGTACTTCTTTTTTCTTCAAAACAGTGTGTGTTGTAACAAATCTATGGAAGCAAGTTTGCAGTGATTTTACACCTCGGATAAATAAAACATTTTGATCCCCAGGCTCTAGCTGGGCTGCTAGAAGCATGGGCTTTTGTCTGTGTTATTTTATTTGTAGCCCTTTCTGCCACTATATAAGGTATGCACCCGTACAGCAGAGCTGATGAGGCTCTGGCAGCTGCTGACATCAAGCTAGCAGGCAGGTAAGGCAGGGCTGCAGTTTCCAGAGCTGCCAGGAGTGTAACTATTACAATTGGGAAAGCTTCTGTTCAGGCAAAAGTGCGATGAAGATGAACTTCTTGCACGTTCAGGCTGGTTTGCATTAGATTGCCCTGACTTCTTACAGCTATAAGGATTTTTTTGTTGTTAAAACTTCATATGGAAAAACCATTATTTGGTAATGTTACTTCAAGTACAAAATTAACATCAAGTACTGTGTATGAACATAAAGAATTAAAAGACTGCTAATCTATTTTGTAGATATAAAACTTAAAGATCATGGAGCAGAACTGATAGAGGTTTCAGATAATGGAGGTGGAGTGGAAGAGGAGAACTTTGAAGGCTTGAGTAAGTTGAACCTTTTTCATAATTTATATTTGGACATTTTGAAGGCATATTTTCAGTGAGAATGCTACTTTAAAAAAAGCTAACCAACCAACCAAACCAACAAATTTGCTGTGTTTCCTATTAATTTTTAATGAATGCTTGGCTTTTACATAATGCCTGCATGACCTGCAAGACTTGGGCAAAACTAGTTGAGACTTGTGTAGTGCTATTGTGGTTATAGTTCTTGTAGCTCAGAAGTAATCTTTGATTTGATTGATTGCTTAAGCGGAACTAAGAATAGAAATAATCACAGATGAGAAAGTCCTATAAACGTTTATTTAGATTCATTCATGTTGAGTCATCAGCTATTGTTGAAGGAGTCAAGCTTTGTGAAAGTGACTGCTTTTGAGAGGTGAATTATAAACTTGAATATTTGCTGGAAGTGAACTGACATGGCTCACGCCAGTCCCGATGCACCATGCGCCGCGCAGCACTGCAGTGGCTTTCTTGAAGGGCGAAATGGGTGCTGGGTACATCAGTAGCAGAGGCAGGTACTGTGTATAACAGTCTTATAACACATATATCAATAATGCTGGGTGAATTTGGGGTGTAAGTATGGAATAATGGGTGTATCTGAGGATTTTAAAGAGATCTTGCATATAGGAAAAGGAGAAATGAAACATTAAGTGTTTAATTATTTTGTCTCTAATAATTATGTAAAATACAATTAATAATATAGGAGTCTTTTTGCTTCCCAATATGCATGCAAAATCTAGACCAGTGTCACTTTGAAGTGAAATCTGTATTTTACGTATCTTTTTCCAGCTCTGAAACATTATACATCAAAGATACAAGACTTTTCAGATCTAATACGTGTTGAAACATTTGGGTTTCGAGGTGAAGCTCTTAGTTCACTGTGTGCGTTAAGGTATTAATGTTAAACTTCTTATTACTAGAAAGTTTTTACATGCACAACAATAACTGAAGCCAACTTTTCGTTTTATTGTTATTGATAAAATGAGGGTTTGGAGACTTCCAGTTCCTTATTGTTAGGTCAGTTTTGAGCAGTAGGTCTCATTACACTCCAAGTCCTTTCCAACCAAAATTATTTTATGATTCTAAGCATCTGAAATTAGTCTATGATTCCAAGCACCTGATTAGTCCTTTTATGTATGAAATTTAGCATTACTTAAGTATTCAAATCTTACAATGTGGAACTGTGTCTATGCATAAGTGTTTGATCCTCTGATGTAAAGCACAGTAATACCTAGGTGCTGTTTGCTAGGCTGCAAATCATTAAAACTGTGTTTAAACTCCTCCCAGACCAACTACACATTTGAAATAGCACAGCTTTGGTGCAGGGTTCTGTGCATGAGGAATATTCTGCTGTTAGGGATTAGTATGGGTAATGTAGTGTCCCACAAAACCAGACTTTAATGTTGCATTTTATAGGAGAAGCATAACAATGTTTGTGCTGCAGCTAGGGAAATGGGACACTACTCTTCGGGTGTGGTAAAGAGTTAGTTTTAATTAAATGACTAGTATTGGTGTAGTTTCTGTGCCTAATTAGGTTGTCAGGAATGGGTAAGAAAGTAGAGTGCTCAGTGAGTAATTCTGTTGCCTCTCTCTTCCCATTAGTGATGTTACCATTTTTACCTGCCATAAGTCTGCAAAGGTTGGGACTCGTTTGGTGTTTGATCACAATGGTAAAATTATTCAGAAAACTCCTTTTCCACGACAACAAGGAACAACTGTTAACATACAGCAGTTATTTTATACTTTGCCGGTGCGGCATAAAGAATTTCAAAGAAACATTAAAAAGGTAGGTTAGATCAGAAATTATTAATTCAAATGAGCGTTCATAACTCGGAGTTTATTCACTGCTGAATGATATTCAGTTCCCTGTAGAAGACACTGATTATGTCAGACTATTTTGTGCCTGTCTTGTATCTTCATCAAGTAAGAAAACAGTCTTCCCGCATTCTTTCCTCATCTATTCTGCAGTCATTGGTTTTAGAGGGACATTCTCAAATTTTGAGAAGAACCAATATCATAGTTACTTTTGTGTGTTTTAAAATTGGGGACTGCTGCGTTAGGGCTAAATATCAATCTTGTAACCATGCTGTTTATTTTTAAAGCACTATTTTTCCCTTTTTTTTTTTTTCATTTTGTAAAGATTTTAAAAAATATTAAACTCGCTCCCTCATCCCCTTTTTGTGTTACCCACAAATATTGAATGTTTTGTTCATACATTTTTGTTTTAAAAAGAGACATTTCTTATAAATGTGAACTTTCTTTTTTCCTTTAATAGGAATATGCAAAAATGGTCCAGCTGTTGCAGGCATACTGTATTGTTTCAAAAGGAGTGCGGATTAACTGCACTAACCAAGTTGGTCAGGGGAAAAAAAGCTCGGTGGTGTCCACTACTGGAAGTGCTAGTTTAAAGGAAAACATTGGAGCAGTGTTTGGGCAAAAACAGGTATTGCTTTTATTATTGAAAAGAGAGATAATAGAGCTGTATATAGAGATATTTATAATATCTAATAACTAGAGGGGATGTGAAGTCCTTAAAAACTGCAAGGGGATGGAGCATGCGTTGAGGTGCAGCACACCCTGCAGGCTGGGAAAGGAGGAGCGGTGCAGCTTCCCTGGGTTGCCTTAACGTTTCGAGCTCTGATGGAAGAGATGCTCTGATGGAAGAGAAAGGATTTAGGAGACAGGGTCACTGCGCGATATCTCTGAGGCCAGTTGTATAAGCTGCTGTGCCAGCCAGCCTCTGAAGGATTGTGCTTTTGAAAAACAGCGTGGGTACCAAGGTTTGCCTGTCACGAGAACAAGCAATTTAAAAAATCCTAAAAATGGTGTGACGTGAAAGTCTTAATTGGGGAGCAGAGAATTGAGGTGTTTCTAGCTTTTGCACCCTCTTACTGTGAAACTAAGTTTCATTAATGATCTAGATAATCTCTAAATGGGATTGCATTCAGCCCCTGTAGGGGGGTTGGACTGGAATGGTTTCTAAATCATAGCTATAGAAATAATTCATTATGGCATTGTTTCTGTTTCTCAGTAAGCAGAGCTACTGTCTTCTGGTAGGTTTGGGTATTTTCAGTATTTGACTTGGTCAGCCAACTGGAAAAAGCCCAGCATTTTATCAAATAGATTTTAAGGCTAACAAATAGCAATAAAATAGAAGGAAAACATCTATACATGTTCAATGTTTAGCTCTTCTTTCCTTTTTTTTTTTCAGTTGCAGAGCCTTATCCCTTTTGTTCAGTTGCCTCCTAACGAAGCTGTTTGTGAAGAATATGGACTCAACGCTACTGACATGCCCCAAAATCTTTATAGGTAATTAGAAGAGTACAAACCACTGTTTCCAGTGGCATTTTGCCATAACCCAAGATTTAACCCAAAAGTAGTGTTTCTTTTAGCCCCTTATAAAATACTTCCATTAAATATGCTCGGTCAGAAAAACTTATTTTCCTTTGCTCCTCCATTGTACCTTACTGTTACTGTATTCTTATCCAACAGCATTACCGGCTTCATTTCTCGTGGTGACCATGGTGTTGGAAGGAGTGCGACAGACAGACAGTTTTTCTTCATCAACCAACGGCCGTGTGACCCAGCAAAGGTGAGATTTTTGTATCTCTAACACCAGCAGCGCTAACTTGTTTGATGCTCTCCCAAAACCACTGGATTAGTAGCTGATATGTGTTTGTGGCTTGATGCTGCAAGTTCCTGTCTCAGGTTTTTGTCTTCACTGTGTCTATTGTGTGAACAAAAGCTAATCATACAAGATATGATTTAGTACATTAATTGCTTTGAAGGGGACTAAATAACATACTGGTGGGAAATAGAAGAGAGTAGTATTGACATTTATTGTTTCTTCACCTTCTCTGCAGGTTGTCAAGCTAGTGAATGAAGTTTATCACTTACACAATAAACACCAGTATCCATTTGTTGTCCTTAACATTTGCGTAGATTCTGGTAAGTTATGAGTAATTTTCAGTAACTTCAGTAAAGTCTATAAACCTCATTGAAAAGTAAGCTGTATTTATTTAGAGAATGTTGTTAACTTTTATCTGTATGATTTCGTGCACTGTGGCAATTTTTGGATCTACGGTTGGTGAGGCAGAGACTGGCTCTAGCTGTGGTTCCACTTTTTTTCCCCCTCTACCTTTGCTGTACTCAAAAGCAATTTCTTGTCTCACGTTATGAAGAAAAGGCAACCTTATGCTTAGCTTAAATACAAGAAAACTTGTATCATGTTATTGCACAGAATTAGCTTCTGGTTTGTTTGCTGGAATGTTGAGAAGGTTAAAAGTGTGATTTGCAGACACGCTGTGAATGTTAACTGTGGCTCTGGTTTTAATCCTGTGGAATAAACATGGAGGGTGAAAGGACAGAAAACTGATCCAAGGGTGGAATTTTTCTTACTGTTTTTCATTTATAATGTGGTTGGTTTTCTTTCTTTAGAGTGTGTTGACATCAATGTAACTCCAGACAAAAGGCAAATTTTACTTCAGGAGGAAAAGCTTTTATTAGCAATTTTAAAAACTTCTCTGATGGAAATGTTTGGTAGTGATGTTAACAAACTGAATGTCAATCAGAAACTTCTGGACATGGCAGGTAGGATACAAAATGTGACAGTTCTGTGTATGATATATCATAGAGAATTGAAAATGTAAAAATGTGTCTTCAAAAACTCAAAGAAGAAATGGAAAAAAATGTCTGGCTGGTATACCATTGGTATACCATTCAGGGCAGATTTTTCATGTATTGCTTACGTTGAAAGATTGTTATTGACATCAAGTAATAAAGGACCCCAACTTATGAAGTGATTGTTTTCAAAATTACACATGCCAGCACAACATGATTTACAGTCAACTTTATGGGGAAAAAATTAACACAAAATTAATTGATAATGCTTGAAAAGTATTTCTCCCAAGATAGTGGAAGAGATCCTATATGTAAATGTCCGTGAGAGAGAATGGTCAAGGTCTCATATATAAAATCTGAAATTTGAGTTCATTGGATTTTGAACTTTTATTCTTTTATGATAAGTACAGAAACTACTGATTGTCTTGTGACTGTATAGTCTTTCAAAATTCCATTTCTATCTTAATACCACCTCCTGCTCCTCATTTCTTTCAACAGAAGCTTTCTTGTTTCCTTTTTTACTGTCATCGACTCAATTATAGCCTGATTCTTACTGTTATTTTGAATTAATCTTCAGTAAAATACATGTCACACTGACAATTTGTGAGGCTGAAGTCCTCTATTGATCTACAAATCACATATACTACGAGTGTCTGTTGTGCCAGCTAGCTAACACCTTGCCAACAGACTTCTACAGTGACCATCAAAGTGTAAGAGCAATTCACTTTGCATTGTCACTCAGTCATTAAACTCTTATGATAACATAAATAAACGTGCTGATGGGACTGATTGCTGTTCCAGTTTAAAAAGAGATTACAAATTCACTCACTCAAGTACCATTAAGTTTCTTAAAGATGTCACTGCTTGTCTGTTGGACATTAATGCATTTCAACCCCACTCTGTGAAGCTTTAGGCCTCCTTTGAGGAGTTTGCTATTTTTCTACCTCTCTTTTCATTCCCATTACTAAAGCACATCATTTAATTCATATTTCCATCTAACTTCGAATCTTGAAATGTTCCTTATTCTGGTTTTATTAGGCAACTTGAAGAAGACGCCTCCTGAAGAGACAGAAAAGCCTCAGGTAGAAATGCTGCCTGACTCCAAGACTGAAAATCCAAGTGGTGAAGGAAAAAGAACAATGACTCTTGACAGATTAAGGGAGTCGTTCTCCCTCCATCAAACGACAGAGAGCAATTTTCGAAGCCCTAAAAGGGTGAAACAGCAGCACAGCTCCCCTAGTCAAATGTCACTTGATAGTGCTGTATGTACTGTAAGTACTCAAAAGGCTGCCTTGACTAAGGAGTCCCAGAGATGTCATAAGATGGACTCAAAGAGATCAATTCCAAGCAGACATTTGAGAAAATTAGAAGAAAATGGAGATTCTGGATTCTGCAGCACTTCTGAGTCAGACACTGGATGTAGTACACCAGAAGCTGGGAGCTGCTTCAGTAGTGAACATGTAATTAGTCCTCCTGAAGGAGAACTTCACTATGAACGTCTTGAAACTGCTGGATGTAGTGAGAAATCATTGGAATGTGATGTTCAGGTCTTGGGCACTGAACAGAAGTTAAATCAAGTGAATGACTGGACTAATCAAAATAAGTTGTCTCAAGAAGCCAATAGCTCTTCCTCAAGAGTAAAATGTTTTAAAAGCAGAAGCTCTAGAAGTGATGCACATGAGTTCAAGGCAGGTGAATGTCCTGAAGTGAAGAATGCCAGGAACAACATGCCCAGTGTTGATGTACTGGTGGAAGTTAAAAAGAAAACTGTGCCACTTGAATTCTCTATGAAGGTTTTAGCAGAAAGGGTAAAAAAGGTAATACAGCAACAACAGAAAAGAACAGAAACACAGAATTACAGAAGATTTAAAGCAAAAATTAGTCCTGGAGAAAATAAAGTAGCAGAAGATGAATTAAGAAAAGAGATCAGGTATTTTTACCTTCTTAACATATTGTGTTCATCAATTAATAAAAGTAGATACGGAAAAACAGACCTGCCTTCGGGGTGTGGGCAGGAGACTTACATCTACCAGTTAGTTTTGGATATATCTTTTATTTAACTTATGCCATTAAAATGTCCATTTGACAAGTTATTTTACCTGACAGAGCACCTGTTTGAACTAAGTGCAAACAGAATGTGGAAAAAGACACTAAACAGAAGGTTACAAACATCATAGATTTGGCACCGTGCTGCTGCCTTCAGTGTTAGTCACTTGGGCTGTCGCCGTACTGCCCGTTTCTATGGCACTGTCACCAGTGATGCCAGTATCACCTGGATGTAACACAGAAGAATCCTGAACGAGTTCTGTCTTAATGATGGACTGTGTTCTGCCAGAAATGGACTCATCAGTCACTGGTGGGTTCCAGATAACTCAGCTTTTTCACATTCATTTCCTGCTTACATGAGATTTTTTTTTTTTTATGATTTTGTTTTTAAATGTATAGTATGTTCTGCAGGGGAGAAAAAGATGTGAAGTTTTACAGTCTAACATGATAACTGATGACTTGTAATTTATGATCTGTTTGTATTTTCTATATACAGTAAAGAAATGTTTGCAAAAATGGAAATCATTGGCCAGTTCAATTTAGGTTTTATAATAGCAAAGTTGAATTCTGATCTCTTCATAATTGACCAACATGCTACTGATGAAAAATACAACTTTGAGATGTTACAACAACACACCATTCTTCAAGGTCAGAAGCTGATAGCGTAAGTATTTTCAGTGTCTTAACAATAATCATTTTGTAGTTTAATTCAATGTTTCAGAAGGATATGTACAATTCTATTTATGTAGCATTTCACACTTTCAAAACTCTTAAGACAGAAGTCGTTTTTGTATTCTGTGGAAGCGATCGGCTCAGTAGTGAGGTTTTTTTTTTTAACACAGAGAAGTGAACTGTTTTACTAGAGCTCTGCGTGAGTATCTCTGGATTGCTTCCAAAATGGTCTGCTCTACGTGCCTGTGCAGTAGTACTGTGTTCCTCTCTCTCTTTCAGGCCTCAAAGTCTCAATTTAACAGCTGTAAATGAAACTGTATTGATTGAAAACCTGGAAATATTCAGAAAAAATGGGTTTGATTTTGTCATAAATGAAAATGGTGAGTTTGGACCAGAATTGCTGGAAGTAAAAGTTCAATGGTTTCATTTCATTATGCAAAAATCCCTTTGGTAGTTATCAGAAACTTTGACATAATATGCGTTATGCTATGTGGGTTGTTTGTTTTTTAAGACATGATTCTGTGGTCTCTTTGCACTTTTTAATAGAACATTGTAGAATATTCATCTCGCCAGCTTTTTGCAGAAGTTTCCAAAGACTTTGGAGTCACTGACTTGGTGACTGGATGTGTATTTTCTGGCTGTGTTACATTAAAATCCTGGTGTTTCATTAGTACACTTGCTGGTTCCAGGAGGGCTAGATGCAGGCAAATGATATACCTAATAATTTTAAATTAATAGATACCACTGGTAAATGATGTTCGTTGCTAAAGCCATAAGAAAAACCATTGGCTTGCTCTGTACTTTGCAGCAAATTGTCTAACCTGCAAGCTCCTTGTTTTCCTTGTACAGCAAGGATAATGAAAGCACTTTGCTATTTGGGAAGTCACTACAGATTTTTTCCATATTCTTCATTCCAGAATCTCAATTTTTTTTGTCTAAAATGCTTTTAATTATCAGTCTCTTACCAACAAAATTTTTTAATTATTTTGTAGTCACATAACCTCAAAATAGCTTTGTAAACCATTGGTTCTTTGAAATGGAAGGGTTTGTCAGAAGGTAGATCTTTCTGCTTTAAAGTTTGCAAGCGATTTTTTTGTTAATGTAAAAAGGACATCTGCCATAGTTACCACCATGGTTAGTCAATAACATCCATCAAAACTAAATTTAAACCCTAGCATGTATGCAGATTACATCATATTAATGTATCAAAGCAGTTTCTCAATTTTTCTCTCAAGTGCTCTGTTTCATTATTAATTATTGCAAATCTTCCAGCTCCTGTAACACAAAGAGTTAAATTAGTATCGTTGCCAACAAGCAAAAACTGGACATTTGGTCCCCAAGACATAGATGAGCTGATCTTCATGCTGAGCGACTGCCCTGGCGTCATGTGCAGGCCCTCCAGGGTCAGGCAGATGTTCGCTTCCCGAGCCTGCAGGAAGTCTGTGAGTACCGCGCCTGCTGGTTGCTGTCGGATAAATACCACCTTTTCTGGGGTGTTACGGGTGCTTGTACCTGTGTGTGTGTGTATATATATATAGTGCAGGAGAAGCTTATTTACTAATGAGTGTCAACAGCTAATATTCTTCATTTTGTTCCTTGTGGCTTTGTCTAGTGCAACTTTGGGAAAAAATTCTGGTAGTTTCTGTTTCAAAGGAGTGCACTTACAAACAGCTGCATTTTGATCATCATCTAGGTCTTTCTGCTCCTAACGCCTGGCACAGTATTTATTTACTGTAGCAGCTGAAGTGCTCTCTTACCTGTGCCAGTTGACAATATGAGAAAGAAAATAATAACTGTGGGGTTTTGCCTTTACTTGCAGGTGATGATTGGCACTGCGCTGAATGTGCAGGAAATGAGAAAACTCATCACCCACATGGGTGAGATCGAGCACCCCTGGAACTGCCCCCACGGGAGGCCCACCATGAGGCACATAGTCAGTTTAGACCTCATTTCACCAGAATAAGTCAGTTTCTGTTATTAATGTTTTCAATTTTAATTCTTGGCAATATTTTGAGCTTTTATCATGACTCTTTTCAGTAAAAACTATTTTAGCCAGCCTTAAAATGTGAAGACGGTAACAAACAGCAAGATTTCATTGTTGTTCCTATCAAGTCAACAATATCAACATACTGGAATTAATGTGTAAATAACATTTCTTTTATTGCAATGTGCTGTATTACTTATTTTTGCAATCAAGACTTTTAAAAAATAAATGTTTATACGTAAAGGTGAAGAGTAGGTAAACCTCATTTTTATAACAACTACTCTGATTCGTAAAATTAAGTGGAATGTGAATGTCAGTCTTTAGTAGTGCCATAGAACATTCACTTTCTATGTTTATACATCCTGTGTATGATAATTTTAAAGAAAATGTAAATTATATACAAGTGAAAATACTTTTTTCTTTTACTAAAGGTGGGCTTCACTAATTAGCGAATTACTTCAAGCATTAATATTGCATTTCATGATTAACCTGCTGATATCCGTGTTTAATGCTTGAATAATTCATCTCACATATTTACTTTTAATTAAATGTTGTTCCTATCCACATTCCAAACATTGATTTTTTTCAAGAATCTCTAAGAATGAATGGAAAAAAGCTGTCTCACCAGGCACTGCCCATCAGGTGAGTCTAAGTTCTGTCTCCGTAGAATCAAAATAGCTAGAAAATCGTGCTTTTGGAGTCAAAGACCCATTCAAACAAATATCTAGGCTCTCCCATGCCCGTCGGACCGAGGCCTGACCCCAGAGATCTGTGTTGGCTGTTGCCCCTCCTTGCCTTTACCCTGAGGGGGCGCGGCCGGGCCCCGGCCCTCCCGTGGGCGTGAGAGGCCCCCGCGGCGGGCCGGGGCCTGGGCTGGGGCCCGGGCCCGTGAGGGGTGCTTGGGCCTGCCCTGCCTGAGGGGGCGAGCGGGCCCGGTGCCGTCCATAAACGGTCTCTGCGGGTCGCGCGACCCCCGCTAACCGGCGCGTCCCGCCCTCCACTCTATGAAGGCGGACCGGAGCCGGCCGTCCCGCCGCTCCCCTGCCAGGCGGAGGTAATGCCGCCCGGACGCGGGCAGGGGCGGGCTCTCCTCAGGGCGGGCCCGGCGCGGTGCCCCTGCCGACCGGCGGCAGGTCCCTCCTCCGAGGCGGGGCGGTCCCGTTGGTGTGGTGACGGCCGCCATAGGGCCGCCGGCAGCCGGATGCCGTCACCCGCCCGGGCCCTGCCCGTGGGTGTGATGCCGTGGTTGCCCAACGGAGCCGGGCGCTGGCCGGCAGCGAGCGGCGGTGAGAACATGGCGGGTGGCCGAGGCTGCCCCTGCCAGCCCTGCGGCGGGCGGGTCCGGGTCTGGTTGTACGAAGCGGTGATCAGCCGTGAAATGAGTTGGGGTTACAGCGGTTCAAGCAGTCTGGTAACCTTCACATAGCTCTTACCTGGCAAAATAACTTTATTTTTATAAGCTTTGGTGGTTATTCTATGTTGTGGTTCAATCTGCAGCTCATAACTTTGAAAACAGGTTAAATCAATAATACTAGTGCAGCTGTAACTTTCAAGAAACTCACCAAACTCATGTTTCTGAAAAATGGTTTTCAACTTTTCCACACAATTAAGTCTAGATGCCTAAAACTATCCTAGTGAAGATGGAGACCCCCACGTGGCAAAAGCGAGTCCGTGGACAACACTTGTGTGGTGATGGTTGGGATGGGCTTCGTGGAGGTCCTTCCCAGGCACCGCTGTCTGTTAGCCCGGCACAAGCCGAGACCATGGCCTTGGGGAGCCCTCACTGCAGAGAGAACCCAAAATACGTGCATGTGTAATCATGAAGAAAGAGTGATAATTTTTCATGTAGTTAGCTGTTCTGTTGTTCTTTTTTTTTTTTTTTATTAAATAGGTTATAGGAGAAACAATCTTTACATAAGCCAGTAAATGTTCAGAGGGCAAATACACATTGAGACAATTCAGTAGCCATGGCAAAGGACAAGAAGAAAGAAGGCAAGAAGACAGAAAGATCTGCACGTTCTCCGATTCCCATGCAAAATACTACAGCTGGGAGTAGTTCAACAAAGCTGACAGATTCGCAGACCTTAGTGAATGAAGGGGAAGCGCAGGCAAATCCAGTGACACCGGATAAAGAACCAGAGGAGGTAGAGGAACCTCCAGTCCCAGATGTACCTCAATACAAGGAACCTGTTCTTACTGAAGTTATTGTAAAAAGGTATGCTTGTTACAAATGCATCCGTGAGGTCAAGGATTCTCATTTAAGTATCTCTGGTGTACCCAGTGTCATGGATTTGACTTTTGATTGGAGGCAATGAATCGGGTTATTCAGATCTAGTTGTCATGACGCCTTATGAGAGTGATGCCCATGGAATTCTGTTGCCTTCCTGTGTCCTTGCATGTTGCTGGTGCCCTCTGCTTGCCAAAAGCCTCATTCATTTTGCTTGTTCGTCTATGAAGTTTTGTCTAAGTATACAGACAATGGAGAAAATGCAGCTCTGTCATTTAATGTTCAGTTGCTGCTGCCTTTTAATGTTTAGGGCTGTTCATATCCCTTCAGAATATCCAAAACTGAGGATACAGGCAAATGGCAGGATTAACTAAATCTGGTTGTAAGATAGGAAATGCTGCCAGTGTGCTTTGTTTTCTTAATTGGAAGAAATATGGGTCTGAGGCAAGACAACAGTTATGTGAAATATTAAAAAGAAGGTGCAAAAAATTGGAAATTTTGTTGTAGCTCATTTTTCTACACAAGATGCAACATCTGGCCTGTGTGTAGACCATGATAAATCAAAGGTTGTTTTTTACATGTCTGTTGTGATTTCGGTCTACTGGCAGTGACTTGAAATCTTCATTTTAGCTTGTTTTCCTTGTAGCTATGAAGGTGAAAAAGTCAATGGATTGTATGAGGGTGAAGCATTTGCGTATTTTGAGGGTGGAAATACATATAAGGTGAGTGTATAAATAAAAAAAAAGTAGTGGATCAAGTTCTTTTTCTGGGACTGGCAGGCTATTTTTTTTAATGTACATGGAGGTTGAGCACTTAGAATGTGTAAGCATTGAAAATTGATGGTTTCTGACCTTAAAACTTCATTTTAAACTAGTAGTTAGAAGGGAGTTCCTTTGTCATTATTTTCAAATCTTACAGTCACTGTAGGCTTCAGTTGTAAGAATAAATTTGCAAATGATGCTCTTTTCGTTTTAAAGGGTATGTTTTCTGAAGGGCTCATGCATGGACATGGAACTTACACATGGGCTGATGGAGTGAAGTATGAGGTAAAGTGCGATTTAATTAATAACTGAACACAATTACAGACAAATGTGCAAATTCAAGGAAAGTGGATAAGTTGTAGTAATTGGTACAATGTGGGTGCCAGCTGTAAAGCTATGGGCAGTAATTTCAATCACAAGCCTGACTTCTCCCAGATAGTTGGGGAACAACGAGTCTTAGTTTTTTTAAATGTTGTAACTTAATCTTTTAGGGAACATTTGTTAAGAATGTGCAGATGTTTAACGGCCGTTACACATGGAACGATGGCAGTGTTTACGAAGGATCAGTCAAGAATGGAGTTAGGCATGGATTCGGATTTTTCAGGAGTGGTACTCATCCTGTTTCTTACATTGGCTATTGGTGTGAAGGCAAAAGGCATGGAAAGGTGGGTGAGAACACCAAATGGGAGCATGGTCCTGGGTGACCACCTTCTAGACCGGCAAGGGCTCTTCTGTGCCATTGCATGGTCTTGTGCTATGTAGAGATTGTTTTTCCTAAGGATCTTCTCTGAAGTTGTGAATGCTAATTAAAACAATTGTGATGGGATCTTGTTTGTAGTGGAAGAGATGAAGGGTATCCTAAAAGAGTAATTGGAGTATTGTGATTTGTCCTTTACGCTGCTCCAAGTAGATGGTGACAAAGTCAAAACTGATAGCTGCATCAGTAGCCACCTAACAATGACAGAACAATTAGCTTCCCAGGAATGGCAAAGTGATCCTGCCTCCCACGTGTGTTAGGCAGACCAAGTAAGATAATTACAATTAAGACTGCTTTATCTAGTGTAAGTAACATCTAGTTCCAACTTTTAGAGGTGGGTAGTGCTTTTATCTGTCTCTGTCCTGTGCATCCAGATTGAGACACTCTTCTGGACCTGACATTTTGAAGGCTGATGCTCAGCATGTGAGGAAAATCCATCCTAATAACATGGGGGTTTGTTCTGTGTCGCTGATGAGGCACTAAAATCAGTCAGGCTGCTGTGGGTGGTCATCAGTGTGTTCTGAGAGGAAGCTGTCAGATAAAGAACGATTAACACTGTAGACCTGCTGTTGGAAGTTGAATTCTGAACGAGTCAGAAAACTGGTCTACCTCGGCGTGACTGCTGTGATTCAGAGAGCTGACTTTGGCAACTTAAAGTATTTCAAGTGGTCTGAGAAACATAGTAAACTTTGACTTAGCGCAAAATGATTTATTTTTTTGAACACTTGGGTTTTTTTAAGGTCTTAAGTAATATTCATCCAAAGAGTTTGCTTTTTTAATTTCATTTTATCACTTCAACTGCTTTCAGTACAGCGTCTCAAAGTGACTGTATGTAAAATTGTGATTACATGTGTCTTACAATTTGTGTGTGATCTTTTATTACTGCAGATGAATATTTAGGTATTTAACTATACTGTTTGTTTCAGGGTACCATTTATTATGATCAGCAATATACCTCTTGGTATTCAGGTGACTGGGTAAATAACGTCAAAGAAGGATGGGGAATGAGATGGTAAATGTGATAACACTTGTTCTTATCTTCATATTTTTTTATTTTACATGTATTGTTCGGTTTCTCCCACTGTTTAAAATGAATACAAATTCTACCATTTCATAGTAGTGTGTACGTTCTACAGGGGAATAAATAGTTTACAAAGTGCTTTGTAATAATAAAACAGACCTTCTCTATAGCTTACATTTTTATGTGGTATATTTCTTCTGATCATTCCCATAAAAGAATGTCTAAAGGCAAAATCCAAAATCAGCCTTGGTGAACCACGAATCAACATTTCAAAACAAATAAACTCGATTGATTTGAACAGATAGAGCTGCTTTCATGAATAAGTGAATTATTTGTGGAAGTATATATATAAGAATATTTTGATTAGCTATGGTGATGACTGAAAAAAAAAGAACTGGTTAATATTTTTGCAGTGATTTCTATGTTAAAAATAGGAGGTGAACAGTGGGTAAAATCAAACCTCTCTATCCGTGTTACATTGAGCCATCTTTCAAACTAATGCTTATATTTAGCATTAATAAATGCTAAATTTATTAGCCGTGATGTTTTGCCTAAACCTCGCTTTCATAAGATCCACTTAGAATTTACTGTGAACAAGTCATTAACTGTTACTGTTTTCTGGCAGCTATAAGTCTGGAAATATCTATGAAGGTCAGTGGGAGAAAAATGTACGTCATGGAAAAGGAAGAATGCGGTGGTTGACAGCTAATCAGGAGTACATGGGACAGTGGATGTATGGCGTGCAGGTATTAATGTCTGCTTCATAACCTCTAGTTCAGCATCTGTCTGTCACTGCAGTAAAACCAGGTGGGGAGTTTTGTGCAGGATCAAGAGAGCTTTGTATGATTTTTGCCAGTTGGGGTAGTGAAAATAATGCTGTTTATTGTAAGTTGAGTCTCATGTTAGCAATATTCAAACTCTTAAAAGGCTTTTGAATTAGTCTTACAAAATGATAATTTAATTCTGTAATGTAAAATAGAAACCTTTTTCATAAAAATAAAAGTTTGAAAAGTTAAATGTTTGTGACTACTTAACTTGAGATATGACTTCAGCAGAGAGTATATGTGGCAATTTGCTTCTGTGTCACCTGTAAAATACTGTTCCCTCTTGTAAAAGTTTTATGGTGGAAGGAGACGACTTCCATCATTTTATTTTCCTTCCATTTATTATTCTGTTGGAAAAGAATGTGAGCTACTTGCTCTGTCTCTTCACTCTGCATAACATTGTCAAGGAGTCCAGCTTGTGAGCAGTGTGTCTGTGCCTGGCACAGTGTCCCTCACCCAGCCGCTCGGCGTTACAGGCCAAAGGAGTCGGGCAGGCAGGGTGTCTTCAGGAGTCTCTTGGCGGAGCTTGCTCAAGTGTGTGTTGGTTCGCCGTATCCTCCGAGTGCTTCTCCCATGCACCTTTGTAGGGTGTAGTTCTGTGGATGGTTTGAAGTACTGCAGCTGCCAGCTGGGTGCTTTTATTTGAGAGATTTGCCAACAGTGACTCTTAGAGATGCCTAGATGTTTCTCCTTTTTAAAAGTCTGGACTTGCATAAATTGTAGCTCTTAAGATGTTTTGGGGTTTTTTAACACACAATTTTTTTTTTCAGCATGGGTATGGGACTCACATATGGTTTTTGAAGAGAATGCCTGCATCTCAGTATGCTTTGAGAAATGAATACATAGGTGATTTTGTAAAAGGGGAACGGCATGGACGTGGGAAGTTCATATACGCCAGTGGAGCCGTGTACGATGGTGAATGGGTTTGTAATAAGAAGCACGGCAAGGTGAGTACTGACGAGCAGTGAGACAAACCTGCAGACAGCACCAGAGGAGACTGTTCTGCTCTGTATAGTGAATCTCTAGATTTCTGTATGGAGAACTACATGCCATTTGCACTGTGGATGGAATCCCAGCGTAAAGGGCAGAGTCCACCGAAAGCAGTAGGAGTCCTTCCAAGGACCTTGCTGGCCCCAGATTTGACACTGGGGTTAGAAGTGTCTTGTGTGTATAAAGAAATATGATTTACTGGGGATATTTTCCATGCAGTAGGTGCATATTGATTTTTGCAGTGGCTGGTCAGTATTTCCGCTCTTACACTATGAGCTGCTGGGTCTCAAGCTATCCTCACACAGAGCTGTTCTCATGTTAACGGGCTAAAAACCTGTGAGCAGAGTGCCACGTTTGCAGGCTAAAGATTGCAAATAAGTCTTTCTGTAAGGAGAGGGAATATTTTTTTCCTCAAAATACTTTTCAAAATCAAACAGATACATAGGCAGTTCTTCATTCCAGCAGTGTACTTTAATTAACCAATGACAAAGTACTTTATAAAAGAGGGTAGAAAAAATAATTTCACTTTATTTTGTCTCATATACTGTATTTTAGGTAAGATTTTTAAAAGGAAATTTGATTGAGAACATTAGTGTTATTTTTTTCTGATCTTTGATTTATATTTATATTGAAATCTGTCTGTAGGGCAAGTTTGTCTTCAAGAATGGTCATGTTTATGAAGGAGAGTTTGTAGATGATTGTATAGTAGAATATCCTGCTTTTCGAGTGGATGCAATGGATGCAGAGGAGCTGAGTGCCATTTGCACAGGAGGTAATTTTGGCACTGGTAAGCAGCTTAAGAAAACAAATTCTACTCTGTTCACGTTTTGTTGTTCCTTTTTACCATAATGTGAAGCTGTTTGTACTTTCTCAACAACCAGACACGTTTCTTCAAAGAACTTTGAAGATGGGAGTTACCTTAATGACTTTTGCTTCCCTGCTTCTTGTTGCCTGTGTGTGACAGTGAGGTGAATTACACATCCACACTACACCTCGTCATGCTTTTGGAACACCGGTGTCTGAAAGCTTCCTAACTTACATAGTATCTGCATTTCCTTTTGGTTAGGTGTTGGATTGAACAGAATTACTCTTCAGTTGTTTTGCTGTTGATTATGAAATCTCTACTCCTTGCTATAAAGCAGTCTATTATTTTCAGTTTGAAGTCAGTAAGAAGGAATAATGTATGCTTTATTTTCCCTGGTGTGCCTGTATATTTTTAACTTCCTTTTAGTTTGTTCTAATTTATTTTATTTGCATGGTAGAAAACGCCAGAGTCATGAACGGCTCAGATAATACTTCTGTTCTGGGATCAAATATTGAGTTGGATATATCTTCACTGCTTGACTTGTTTCCAGCGGAAGAGAGACATGAAGAAGCAAAACAAGTAAGAGTCTACTGTTTGATATTTTCGGTTTTCCCCTGTGGTGTGTTTCATATTATTTTTATTTCTGGTTTATTTGTACTAAAGTAACTCTTTTCATAAACTATTCGAAAGTCTGAAGGCTGTGAAAACAGAAAAGCAAAAAGAATGAATGGGCAGTATTGCCCCTTTCTGAGCTTCCACTGGAAGACAATAAAAAAATATGTTAACATATCTGGAAGGGCATTCATCAGCTGCCTTTAGCTGCTGTGAGGTTTGTCTGCCGACAGAGACTAGCTTAATTTTGTCAGTCACCAAAAAATATGTCTTATAACTACATTTGAGTAATGTTCTCATGAACATTTAACCAGGGATATGCTCTTCGAAATTACAAGATCAAAAGCATTCTGTGCCCAGTTACAGGATCAGTACACGCTGATCCCTGCTTGCTGTGAGACAATGCTGAAAACATACCCTGCTTTATTTAGGTAGAATTTGCTGTGTTGAGGCATGTTACAGAACTGAGAAGAATTTACACGTTCTACAGCAGCTTAGGCTGTGATCATTCTCTTGACAACACCTTCCTCATGACAAAGCTCCAGTTCTGGAGATTTTTGAAGGACTGTCGGTTTCATCACTCCAACATAACTCTTGCCGAAATGGATCGGATACTGAGTGGTTTGTATTTCTCTCGATGGGGGCTGGAGTCTAGGAGTTTTAATAGTGAACTGTGGAGATTTGGAGTGGCAAGTTCTACCACTAGCTCAGCTGTGGCAGCTAAGTGCTCTGAGTGAGGACCTCTGTGCCTGAGTTCTCAGTGGATGCATTAACGCTTCTCCAGGCACTTCAGGTGCTTAAGTGAAAAGATGCAAAATTAAAATCACAACTTGGCTTCCGCTTTCATTCTGTGTGCCGAGTGCATGCATTTCTAGAAAGAGAGAATTTTATGAGATTCACCTCTAGGTGACCAGTTCTCTCTTCACCTGCTTGTTTGGAGGTGATGCTGAGTCTGGCCTGGCTCTGCCAGGAGTGGTGTTACTCTGTGGTGGGTAGAGATGGAGAGGATAAGAAAGGCTGACGAGTCAATATGCTAATAAGCGTTTTAATTTACATGATAACAATTGAGATTTTTTTTCAAAACTTTTAGGTGATAAAACACCACTTGAGGAGATCCACTGTCCACATGAGACTTTACTGTTCAGAACATTCCTATCTTACCTTGTCTGGCTAGCATTTCGTATCTATTATGAAGAGCACAAGTAAGTTTCATCTTTTAGTGACATTTATTTCAGTGTAATCAGTTTGAGGCTTCCCAGACCAGAGTATTTTTCTTTCAACTGTAGAGAGAAAGGTCCTTATCTGCAGAAGTGTTTCTTAGAAATGATGTCCAGGAATGTTATTCCTGCTGCCTGTCGTATCCAAGGTAAGTAATGGTATTTCTTCTGTGCCGGACAGAATTCACCAATTAGTACCACATACATCACAGTTTTATTCTAACTGTATTTTTTTCCCCAATTAATTTTTAAAGGTATCTTATTTTTGGAGGAACGATGTACAGTTTTTGCCATGAGTTATGTCGACAAATGCTGGGAAGTTTACAGAGATTTTTGTAGGCCGAGTACCAGACCTCCATTCGAACCCACAATGAATATGAGGCACTTCCTTTGGATGCTGAATGTAATAATCTAAATTATTTCATTTTGTGTGTGTGATTAGATGTGATTATTTGTTCATCTTATATCAGCATTTTAAAATATTCCCGGTGGCTTCTGCATGCTTAAAAAGATAGGAATAATGTTATTTGTACAAACTGTCCAACAAATGTTAAAGGGACAGTTGTTCTACAGAATTTGTTTATGTACTTGGTGTGGTTTAACCCAGCCGGCAGTGGGGACCACCGTCCACTGGTGCAAGTCTCCCACTTCTTCCAGAAGGGCAGGGAGGAGAGGAGGGGAAGGGAAAGGAAAAAACCTGGTGGGTAGAGATAAAGACAGTTCAATAGAAACAGTAACAGAAAAGGAAAATACAATAAAAATAATGACACAAGTCACTCTCACTACCTGGTGAATTGATCCTGAGCAGTGATCATGGATTCTGGCCCCCCAGCCAACCCTCATTTATGTACCAAGCACAAAGTCTATGATATAGAATGTTCCATTGGCTGCTCCAGCGTTCTCTTTATGCTCCTTCTTAGCTTCTATGGGAAGCTGAAAAGGGTCCTTGAAAAATACAAACATCACCTGGTGGTAACCAAAACGATAGACATTACTGACTTACCATATTATTCCTTTCCTACCAAACCTGAAACTAGCAACCATTAGAAAGAAAATTAACTCTGTCCCAGCTGAAGCCAGGACAGTTCTTCTGCAGGGTTGAATTCTGATTTCGTGGTTGGTCATTTCAAATAATCAAATCTTTGACAGATGTGTTTTAAGGGACTATAAGTATTTTTGCTGTTTCTCCCTCTGCCCCCTCCAATCCTGTAAAATATATATATAAAAATGTCTTATTGGTAGCAATCAAAGACTGGCAGCTTTTGAAATAACGTAAATGATTTTAATAATGTATTAATTTAATATACACTAAGATGAACATGAGCTTCTATACTAAAATTTGGTAATTCAGGGACAGATCAAGATTGCAGTGAAGCCAGGGAACAATTTCCATTGATATGCCTGGGTTCTGGGTCACTGTTCAAATCCAAGCCTTTTATCATGGGAAAAAAAAATATTAAAAAAAAAAAAATAGATACCAGATGGCAAATTTGTAATTTTTTATATTTTTATTATAAGCTTTCATGAATTCTTTGTTAACGCTGTTTTTGCAGTTTAGGAAACATTGCCATTGACTTCAGTAGGGCCAGAATTTTACTCTCGCTAGTTACCTGTGTGGAAGTGTCGTTTGAAACCACTTGAAATTTTGACACAGGCTTTAAAGGGAGTTCAATTAGGCCCGTGTGGGCACTCTGTAAGTGCTGGTAAAATGTAACATTTACTCTTACCTAGGATTTTAAACTTCTCAGCAAAGAATTAACTGCTTCAAGACTTGTGGAAATACTTGTCAAGGATGGTCCTCTACGTGACAGC
Source organism: Tringa tobata (assembly GCA_033628505.1). Lineage (NCBI taxonomy): Eukaryota > Metazoa > Chordata > Aves > Charadriiformes > Scolopacidae > Tringa > Tringa tobata. The sequence goes on from JAHREE010000141.1 coordinate 177,814, forward strand.
AGTAGTGCCAACCTGGAGCAGGAGGTGTGTATGGAAAGAACATATCACAGCTCATTGCTGCAGGAACAAGTCAAATTACTTTTTTTAAATGCTGCAAATACTGCCCTATCTGCTAGAACAGGAGGCAAATTAATTAATTTATTAAAAAAAAATAGAGTACAGACTTGAGTATCTGTTTTTGCCTTCCTCCATTCTGCCTATACCTTCTAGTTTAGCTGATGTACTTGGGTGTTTCGCTTATTCCCTTGCCCTTCGAGTACTCTCAGGGCACACCTGACCGAGCAGCTCATCCTGAAGGGTGATGCTGTGTTTCAGGGAGGCTGCTGCGGGCGATGGCTCTGTCCGTGGGGCAGTTTCCTGACGGGGTGTGTGTGTGAGTCTCAGTGCTCCCAGCTGCCGAGGCGTGTGCTGCAAATGTTAAGATGGGTCAGTAATTAAGATGTGAACCCACTGATCCTGAAAATCTGGCCATCCAAGAAACCTGCTCAGTGATGTGCAAGTGCTGCCCCTTGGGTGAGGTTGAGTAGCGAGGGAGGAAGTCTCTGGTGCTACCTGGCGTCTGGCCTGCTGTAGAGGCCTTCACCCTTCAGGAGTTAGCTCGTACTCTGACCGTCTCTTGTGAATGACATAATGAAATTTATTGTTCTAAACAGGATCTGATAAACTGAACACACAGCGTAAGTCTTACTAAGGCGTTCATTATATACTCATTTTGAGGGCGTCTGGAAGCATCATATGTGATTAAAGATTTTAGGTAATAGCAATAGTTGTGTGTTACTTATTAGAAAAATTTCTCATAGCTCCAGATACAGCAAAAACTATGCAGTGTTTTATTTCAATATGACTTGTCTAAGGCATAACACAGTATATCACCTGCTGAATTTTTTGAGCTTTGGCTGTTTTCAGTCTTTCTTCAGAAGCAGGGATGTTTGAATAGATAAATGAGGTCAGTGAGGCTTCAAAAACAATCCTTTCTGAGTTCTTTGCCTGCTCTGGTATATATGCCCGTTAATGAAGGGATTTTGCAAAAAAGAATGAATTAATCACTGTGTTTGTTTTACTCTAGTTGGTTTTTCTTGAATTTGTTGAAGCTCTTCTGGATTGTGCGTTGGTGTATGTTACCCGTGATATGATTAGAGAGCAAGTAGATGGTGACTACCAGAAAATAAGCAGCTTTAGAATCGAGGATCTCTCCAAGGGAACCACAAACATGTCTCTGTACCCACAATATTCTCTGTCCCAGGTAAAGTTGATGCAGACCTGTTAAATATTATTATATGTCCTCTTAGAGGGGGAAGGCAGGACCCGCAAATGTTCTGTGTTTCCTGAACAAAGAAACCTATTTCCTCTTTTTGCATGAACAGTCATTTGATGGGGTCCTTCTGCTTTTTCTGTTTGTAGCTACCTTAGATTGTAACATCAGTACAGGCAGTTTGAACACACGTGCACATTTTCCTAGGTAACTCTAAACACACAGAAAGTACTTGCAGGTCTTTGGTGCCCAAAGGGGAATTGACAGGTTGGCAGACTGGTGGAAGAGATGCCTGTGCTTTAAGTTGAGTGTCTAAAATGACCCTGTGGAAATGGCAGTTTTCGCGTGTAGCAAGACCTGCAGTTTCCCAGCAGTTCAGCTCTGCTCTCTTGCTGAACTTTAGAATTAAGATTTTGTAGGTTGTAAGATGCCACATGTGATGCTGGTGCAATTTAGATACACAGGGCAGTTGAAGGCATGACTTAGAAACATTATTATTTGGAATTATGCACAAGATGGAAGTATTAATTCAAAGAGCATTCACAAGCAGGTAGTTTCACAGTGTCTAAGCCAGTAGTGCCAGGGAACACCACCACTTCCCATTCTCTGGGCAGTTCCCATTCCCTTGCATCACTGCCAGCATTCATGCAGGTGCACAGTGAAATGGTCCAGTTAAAATAATCAGGTTTTCCAAGACTAGCAGAAAGTCTTAATTTAAAGATTTATTGAATGTAAAATTCTTCTACTTTTTATTAGTACACTTACAGCAGAAGTATGATTGATACAGACATAACCGATGATGTTTCTGAGGCAGCTGAGCTCTGTACTTGTTCGGGGTTGTCTTCAAGCAAAATTGTCATCTCACAAGACAAAATAAAGAAATATGAGGTATATAAAAAGCCCGCACTGAAAGATGGAGGAGAGGTTTTGCAATTCAGGTAGTTTTAAGTTTTGAAGGGGACTGAAATTTCATCTAATTCTAAATACAGTGTCTTCCTGGATCCATGTATGAGCCCAGCAGTGGTGCATTTCCATGGCTAACAAAGTCCTTGCTCCCACATGTACCCTCAGTTGTTACTTCAAATATTGGGTGGTATCTTCTTCATTAACTAAAACAGTAGTAAATAAAGCTGCAGTTTTCCTCTTTATTTGCAAGTTGGGGAGTGAGAAGTGGGCAGAGAGATTTAGAAGCAGTGGGGAAGGCAACTGCAATATAATTCCTAACACATTTTTCAGAATTCTTCCAGCAAACTTTTCACCTTCACCGCCTTTACAGTTTTGTACCCAGTGTGTGACTGTAATGAGGTTCTTCATATTCCAAGAACAAAAATGGATTGTCTTACCCCTGTCATCTCAGGGTAAGATAGTAAGGAGTATTGGTTTGTACTGCAATCATGGAAATCAGACAGAATTTGGAAACTTCTCAACTTTTAGAAAACGTACCAACACTTAGAATTTTGTTTGACCTGAGTTTTTGTGAGACTTTTATTGTCAGTCGTCTGAAAAGAGCGGCATCATGAGGCTGCAGGAGATGCTTGGGATGACAGTTGGCGAGATTTCAGAGCATCCTTCTTGGATGTACTCTCAGTTCTCTCCTTTTCACTCAGTGTAATTCCTGGGAGTATGTTTCTATAGTCAGGAATAGAAATTCATTATTGTTTCCTCAGGAGCAGTTAAATCATAGTGTGTAGAGCAACATGTAAGAACGTGTCTGAAGACAGGAACGGGAGCTTTCATTCTCTGCACTTGTCTTTCCCGAGCTTGGGAACAGGGTAACCCCCCCTTCTCTGGCTGGTGGCAAAGTGAAGTGTTAGCACCAGTTTGCTAATACCTGAAACGCTATTGCAATTTAAGTGTTTTAAAATAGGCATAATAGCAGGAGTATTTGGTGGGCAGACTGCTTTGGAGATGGGAGTTTGCGTGACTCCAACAGACATGTGACTTCACTTTTTAATTAGAACACAAGTCCAGGTGTTTCATAACTGAATTTAAAACCTCTTGTCAGGCACCGAGATCCTTTGAGGACAGAGGGCATTCTTGTCAAGAATTTCTCCCGGGTGAGTACTGCAGTTACCGGAAGCATCTGTAGGCAGCAGGGCTAGAGGAGAGTCGCTCCTCCTGCAGCTGCCAAGGGGGATAAACAGCAGCTGGACGTCTTGCTGTTACCGAGGGCAGCTGCTGTCACTTGGGCAGTTCCCAAAGGTTTAGGTTTAGCTTTCCACACTCGCTGTACACAGCTGGGCAAGTCTGAATCCCTGAACTTCTTGTGCTTCTTAATTAGAAGCTATCACATTTTCCTTAAAAATAACTCAAAGGCTTTTAAATTCTAAATTCTTCCTGTTCCTGAAATTCTTCTCACACTCATATGGGCATGGAAACAGGAGACTGAACTCTGCACTTTGCCTTCATTATAAATAAAATTCTCATCAGCACAGCAGTATTTCAGCCACAGGGCTAGCTGTAATTTATATTTGTTTGTGCTGAAGATCAGACCTGATATTTAATGCACAGAATTACAGACCGAGTAATTTTAATTTTCTTTCTTTGCAATATCAGATGCTGTGCTCTCATTTCACACAATTCATGGAGGTATCAAAGATGTTCCATCATTGTTCGTCTGGGATGCAGAAAAAGAACGCGCTTTCTCTCCAGCAAAGGAACTGACAGGTAAAGCCATCCTGCTGTTTTAAGACTAACGCAAAAAATGCCTTGTAGCTTTTGAATGGTGAAATTTTAATTGTTTATGCAGGTCTCAGCTTGTCACAAGAGGGCAGTAAGTGAACATTAATTCTGGAGGAAGGTTTTTAAACAATACTTTTAAAATATTTTTTAATTAAATTAAATGAGCCGTTTACATACTGACTTAAATAGTTTGCCCAATTTTAAAATGCCGCATTTTACTTGTTGGACATCTGTGTGCTGTAATTTGTGTTTACTGTGGGAAGCTCAATCCACAAGCCTGCCCCTTCTTTTTTTTTTTTTTTTAATGCGTTAGACAAACAAAAGATCTAACTGCTATTTCTTGCTTCTGTTATTTAATATAAGAATTATTATTAATGGTGTGGCACCATGAGCTGGGGTGAGATGCCCAATGTTAGGACAGGCCAGCAGAGAGAAATGGGGAAGAGCATTTTCCTGTGCTGGGGCTGGTGCCATCATCCCCCGGGTGATGAGCGGGTCTCGGCTGGGAGGGTTGTGCCTGGGGAGTGCTTTCTGCACATGAGGATCTCTGTGTAGGCATCAAGTCTTTCACTGAAACCTGATGGCTAAAGAGTTAGGGATCTGAAACAAGGCTGTTTGTTAACGAAGTGGCAGATGGGCCTGGCCCGTTGCTGGGCAGTTGCCACAGGGACCTGCAGTGCCCTCTCGGTGGCCACATTCCTTCTCCTGGGCACAGGAGCCTGGATACTGAGCTGTCATCAGGTCACTGCAGCAGACATTTATCGTAGGGCTAAAGTGGGGAGTTGGTGTTCTTTCGATGCCGTTCCCAGGGACAGGTCACTCTGGAAGCCCAGGGAAGGGCCGTCCCCATTCACACAATCATCAGAGGTCCTCAGTTGCCACCTCCCGAGCCATGCAGCCACCAGATGCTGCCAAGTGTCACATCTTAAACACTGCAGTGAAACTGGAGTGCCCTGATAAATAAATGTATTTCACTTACATGTTGCAGATGAACCAAAAGAAGCCAAAACTGAACAAGATGAGGAATTTAGTCTGTGGATGCATCAGGTGCAGATCTTTTTCACAGTGAAGTTCTTTCCTGCCTACCAGCATGAAAAAGTGCTGAGGGAAAAAATAAAAGACGATCGACTGCGGGATGTGGAATTGGCCGAGCTGAGAAGGATCAAGGATGAGGAGTTGGCAAAGTGGGTGTTGTATCTTCTCTTGAAGTGCTGTTCTCTCTTCTCTTCTACTAACAAAACTACTGAAAACGAGACGCGTGCATTAATAAAGTCGCACAGTAAAGGGGAAATCAGACTCGCCCAGGTGTAGTAACAGAACATAACTCGTGACTTGTGTCACTGTCAGGTGTAATGGCTACAGGCTGCCTTCAGGTTAGAGCTCGGTCCCTGGCACGTGAGCCCCGCTCTGTGCAGAGTTAAGACATTTTACATACTCTGAGTTGAAGCAGTCATGGGGTGGATCTTGTGCTTCTGTACCCTGGGACAGTTCCTGCTGCCCGTACTGTGACTACAGCCTCAGTGCTCAGCCACTGTCTATCTGCCCCTTATGCAGTGGAGTAAATCTAAACTTTGTTCATGCAGAATTATTGCTGAAAGAGAAGCGGAAGAGGCAAAGAGGCAAGAAGTGGCTGCAGCAGAAAAAGCACTTGACTCAAAGAGTGGGGATTTTAAGGAGTTGGAGGAGCCCATCATGCAGGAAGAGGCACCCGCTGTAGCACCCCCGGTCATCACAAAGGCACCTGCTGGCAAAAAGAGAAGGAAGAAATAACTCTTCTGAAGCTTTGTGTGCAGTAAGGTCTAAAATACAAGTGTGATTAACCAGCCAGGCTCGTGCATACGCTTTTGAGGGAACCTGTCTGCTCTCGGGAAGAAGGGAGCGTTTGCGTGAGTGTAACCCCTTACCCAAAACTGCTGCAGAAGTCAGTATTTGACTTGTACCTAAAAATTCCCTCAGTGCCCATACAAGATGTGGCATCTTGTCACGACATAAGTCCCAGTGAAATGGTTTCTGCTCAAAACATGATTTGACTGAAATATTGCACATAAGCATGCATGTAAGAGGTGGACAAAGGCTGTAACTGGGGCTGAGGCAGGAACTGCAGGAAGGGCTCAGCCCAGGGGGAGCTTTCTCCAGGGGCCCTTTGTAACCGCCCAGTTTCACCCTTAAAAAATCAGCAGAAAGTGAGGATGATGCAAATGACCACAGGAAAACAAAAACATGCCCTTGAAAGTGTAACAATTACTAGTTTTATTTTGCTGTAAAATATTCACATAATGATATCAGAATGGAATGGTACAGATGAATGCAGACTGGCTTTTAATTAGTTTGCACATAAACATTTTTAAAATCTAAAAATGTTATGATCAGAGTTTACAGATTTTAGTAGAAATTTTGATTCTTACAAAGCAAGTATTGCTTTACTGTTGTCATTATTCCAGTCAATAATATGACTAATAACTTCTCATGTTGAACAAGTGTCTGACATTGACATCTTCAATAAATCAGCCCTTTGCAGATCAATCCAAGAAGAAAATATTATTGAACTGTGTTGCACAAAGCTTCTTCACTTCTTCTGTAAAAAAGCAAAAATAAGATCTGTCAGTATGGTAATTTACAGGAACCCTGAGGATCATCAGTAAGAATATAATTAAATCCAAACAGAAGAGAACCTAGGAGTTTCTAATGTAGAAATACACTTAATTTTGTTCTGGCTTCAGTATGAGAAAGGTGAGTCACCTCTGACCGTTCCCACTGCCTGGAAGAGGAGTTGTTTTCTGGGTGGCTGAAGTGTAAGTGAAGTGTTGAGTTTGCTGCTTGGAGAAGTATGAGTGTGAGCGTGTTGCCTCCTGTTAAAATAGAGAACCCTAAAATTGCTGCAAGTGAGACTCCAACTGCCATTTCTCTTAGTCTGGTTAAGAGCAGTGCTGGGAAAGAGACAGCCCTGGATGGGCTGTCCCTGATGGGACAGACGTCCTGTGAGTGACCTCCCCTGGGTCACTGACAGACACAGCCCCACTCACGTGGACACACATTCATCTCTCGCCTGTAATACACTCCATTCGTTACTCCTAAACTAAAATCACAACTCTCCCCGTTATTTGAAGGAGGAAGAATGGCTAATTAATAATTAAGAATCTCTGCTGAGTATTGCTACTGTTCTTGCACAGCTGGGGGGAGGCAGACTGAAACCTCACCTTGTCTATCATACCTCAATCCCTCTCTAGATTTCTTGTGAGATGGATTTTATTACTTCTCCAGGGATGTACATTTTAGTACTAACTGCATCTAAAGGTAATAAAAAACAATCCTTACCATTAACTTCAATCAGATTTGCATTTTTTTGATTCAAGATGACATACAGTTCTCGCTGGTCAGACTTTTTCCCAACTACCCAGTAATCACTCATTGCCTTCACAATAATTTCCTCGTCTTCATCAACTCTGAAAAAGGTTTTAGTGAGTGGAGACAGTGGCAGCATGTTCATTTTCAGCAGGTTTACCTGTAATCATTAGGACAGCGGGTGTGCTGAATGGCTGTGCACAGGGGCAGCCCCAGGGGAGTAGCCCCGACTGTGTCCCTCAGCCACGCTCTCCGTGCTCTGCAGAAAACCCCCACTCGGGTCTGGGGACACTTCACAGAATTCGGGTTTGCTACACAGTGACCCAGTAAAAGCAGCTGGAGCTGGTCTGGTGACACCCAGCTTTCTCTGTCTCACAGCTGGACCCAGAGCTAAACTGTCACTATCCCAGTCCTCCCACAATATGAGGGAACAGTCTTTTGTCAGGTATAGAGGAATTAAAGTCGTGCCCTTGGGCAGAGCGGGAAGATGATTGCTACTCTCTAGTCAGAGTTACAGACATTAATTCAATTACAATTATTCAGCATTTTCTTGTTCTTTATTAGTTTTTATAGTGAGAGGGTCTCCCCATCTCAGAGCGCAACATCTGGTGAGAAGGCAGCGGTTGCCTTCTCTGTCAGTGTTGTAGGAACTGAAGGTTTGTGTTCCAGCTGTCCCTGAGGGGGTGTGACAGGGTCCTTCTCTGTGCTGTACTCATCTGGTGAGACAGACCTCTGGGGAAAAGCACAAGGCTCCACCTCCCTTCGACGTTTGTTATAGCTACTCTGAGCCTCCAAGGAGATCAGGTATTTTCTTGGATAGAGGCCCTGGCCCTTCTTTAAATTATTTTTTAAATTGTTTTTTTGACTAGTTAAGCGTTACCTGGAGAAGTCACTGTTGATGTCACCAAGAATCTTCATGAGGTCAGGGTGGACAGACGCGAGTGACACGCTGGGTGTTTTCCTCATGTGGATAGTGCTTTTCTCTGCCAGGTTCATGTGATTGAAATAGATGAACTTAAACTGAGGCTCCTTCTCAGCCCTGGGGTATTTGAAAGAAAAAGAGTGACTTGTGAGCACTGACACGTTCTATAAACCACAGAGAAGGGTACCGAGCCAGCAGAGCTTACGCAGACATCCCAGAGTGACCTGCCCACTGAAGAAATCAAGTTTGTTAAGACTTAACGCTTAAAAAAAAAAAAAAACAAACAGTTTTCCCCTCTACTACTGGCGAACAGCCCGGGGAGGCTGAAGGCCTTGTCCCTCTTCCCAGAGGTATTTGTGTTTTTCTAATGAGCAGGTTTGTCTCTGTCCCCAGTTGGTTTCTGTGCTGCCCTGTGCCTGTCCAGTCTGGTTTGAAGGGATGCTGGCTCTGTAACTCAAATAATGAGTGATCCCCCCCTCACATCTTTCCTTGTTACAACCACAAGAGAGAACTCTCCCCCGACTGGTGTGGGCCAACCAAGAGACTGTTGTCAAACCCCCACCTCCTCTGCGACTGAGCCGGCACAAAACCCCTCACGTAGAGCTGTGGTTTGGGTGAAAGTCACCCCAGACTCAAGAGTGCCACAGCTGGTGCCTCTGTCCCTGCATCATTCAGTCGGGGAGATGATGCCACCAGGTGCCCCCACACGCAGCCAGACCCCCCGCTCCTGCCATGGCCCTCGGAGCCAAGAAACTGTATCGCTTGCAGGACACCACAGCATTAAACTTTAAAAAGGTTAACGCCGCTGAGGCCAGTCCCAGCGGACATTAAAACCCCATGAGTTTAATGATTTAGTAGACTGGCACAATTTCAAGCACACCCGGTTCTATACCCTGCGATTCTGCCGATTTGCCAAAGCTACCACTCAGTAAGTTCATTCACTCCCATTGTTGATTTAATTCCTCTTTTGCTGTCACAGGCAACGCTGTTCTTGCTCCCCCGGCAAACACATCTGTCTACAAATGAACACACCTGGAGGGACAGCCAGCCATAGTTCTAAGTGAGGTATGTTTCCCAAACCATTAACATCCTTTTCCATATGATGTTTCCCCCCTCCAGTAGTTGCCCTAGTCCTGCAAACCAGAACAACCTGCTACACACGGCAACACTTCACGCAACAGTAATTCTGGAAAAAGAACCCAACTTTCCAGCTTGCGCTGGAGCCAAATAACCCAGTTACTGAAATCCCCAGCTCAAACTGTTAAACAAAAGTAGTTGTTGTACCCAGACCTTCCTTTTCCTTTTGGATTGGCAGGAGTGAGGAGTTCCATACCCCGCCCAAGGCCTTGTGTCCAAGGCAGCCCTGGGACAGAGCCGGTGCCCTCAGTGTCCCTTTGATGTGAAAAATACAGTTCTTTTTTTAACATTATACCAAATATCAGCAAGTCAAATTAGCCCAAAGGATGTGGGCACAAAGACAGTGATATTTAAACTCAAACATTCTATTAGCCCAAGGGCTATTTGTGAGTGTTGCTCAAGAGAAGTCAGGAAGTGTAAACTAAAGGTTTTGCAGAAACTGCTGCTTCTCCACTACTTGGGGATGGTGTCAGAAGGTGACTGCCTCAGCTGGGGGGTTTGTCACCGCTCTGCGTTTCTGCAGCTTGGGGAGCCCCAGGACTCACCATCTCCACAGATCCCCAGTTTCCCTTCACGCATGAAAAAACCCCTCCATGTTCCACCTCTTGTACCTGCCTGATCTGCAGCTGAAAGTAGTGAAATCTACCTTAATGTTGGCATTATTTTTTGTGCAAATATTATGCACATGGGGGAAGGTGGTTTCCGCAGCCACACAATAAACATTCGTTCCTAAATTAGTACCATGTATGTTGTTACTTCAGGGAGCACTAAATATGCAACAACAGGCACTTTATAAATTCTTAAGATGCAGAAAGCCAGATAACCATCGTCTGAAGTACCCAGTTAACCCAATGCTTTGAACGTTTGGGCTCATGTTACCATTATTTAAGCAGTTCGTTAAACCTCCTTTTTAGGTGGCTAATGAGGGAGGGCAAGGGAAGTGGGGAGGTACAGACCCGGAGATCCTCCTGTTGATGTTGTACTGCTCACAGATGTCCGAGGCCAGCACTGTGAGCTGGGGCCCAACAATGCTGTCCAGTTTGCGGCAGAACTCCAGCGTGGGTGGGATGGAAGCTGGGGGGACAGAGAAAGGGAGAGGTGAGATTCTCCTCCGGGGAACAGTTCTTGTAGCTGTTTTCATCAAACATCAGTCCTGGGACACGTTTCTCTCTCAATTATACCCTTACAGACGATCGCCAAGGCACGTGGCAACCAAAACAGCATTTAGTCATTTCACTGTGCAAACTGAGTTACTTCTACACTGAAGAAAAATCCAAAGACTGAGACGAGCACTCATGAAGAACAGGCTCAAATAACAAATTAATGTATTTTTCAAGAGTCAAACAAGTTGCATGTCGTAGCATTTTGTGCTAATTAAGCAATGCTAACAGGTACTTACCATCAATCATAAAGCAGACAGCTGCACTCATGGCCTGCGACAAAAAAGTTAAAGCAAAAAAACCATTTACAACAGGTTACCCCAACTTCCTCAAATAAATGACAATACTTCAGCGAGAGCACACAGAGGTGAACCAGTTAAATCAGAACAAGAAAACAACCCAGCTTAAAGGTAACCCTTCACCAGGATAATCGCTCTGCAATCCTGTGCAATGCAGGACAGCTGTGATTTTAACAGTCAGCCCCGTTAGCAGGTTTTAAGTTGTAGGTTGGTAGCAATCATTTTAAAACCTGCTAATGACTACAACTTAAGTTGTAGGTAAAATTTGCTAAAAAGACATTTCAAGCAAGGATGTTTGTCTGCAAGAAACTTGCATTTCATTAAAAAAAATTAGTTTTTTGTTTTATTGATGAATGCTACGTAAAGCCAGGTATGAAACCACCTAAAGTACCTGAAGGGTGATATTTTGTCTTAATAAACAACTGTGTGTTTTGGGGAGAGCACAGGAGGGGGAAAGGGGATTTGGGCGTTACAGCTCCTTGCTGGAAACACCAGAGAGTTTTCTGTCTCTTTGCTTTAACCTGCTCATATCAACATCGTTTATACAATTCATTAGTGCTTCACATCATTGTTGTCTCCATTGTATATAGATTCCTAATTCTGTGGAGTAATTGCAAAGAAAAATGTAATACCTTATAAACAATTAAATGAAGCTCTTCGTAAGTGTCATCAGTGTTAACAAATATTTTGGGGAAACGGCATTTTGCTTCAGGATCATTAAGATTTAAAGGTCCAGTAAGAAACCTAGAAATTAATTCCATAGGTCAGATGTGATGAATTCTTATATTTCAGTTTTTCCTATTTAACAGATGTTTTTGAAACTAGCAATGATCTGCGTGTGTGACTGTATCTGAATACGACACGTTTTCAGCCATCGAGATGGGCAGGGAGCCCTAGATACATTATCTCGGCACTTTCACATTTGCAAAGTATTATTTGCATCTGGAGCTCCGGAGTTACAGACCCAGCACGAGGAAGCCAGAATAACGCCAAGGAAATAAACCGCGCAGATCAAAGAAACAGCAGCAGAACTCTTTCTGCATTCAAGCTGTGACTCTCTCTAAAACCCCTTTTTTGTTGCTACTGGGAAAATACTCTTGTCTTGCTTTCCAGCAGCACATTTGAACTAGTTTTATGTAGAACAGCGGTGTATCAGAAGCACCTAAACTTGGTGCGGGGGGAGGGACAGGGAGCATGCGTCAGCACCCTGATCCCAAAAGAATACCATAAATCAGGCAAGAGCAATTATGATTAAAGAAATATGTCCAAACCCACAATTACTCAAAATAATGTTGCTCAACTGCTTAAGTACAGAATTGCTTGCTCTGACGTGCTGAGCACAAAGGAAAAATAAATAGATAAACCCCTAGAATAAATCTGCACCTTTGTCTGCAGTGCCTGGCTGAAAAGAAATGACAGGAGCTCTTCCAAATTTTTCATGCAGTGCATTAAGAGCAGTGGGGAAGAAAAATAAGTATGCAGTAATGTTAATGAAGCCTTTCCTCTTTTTTTTTCCCCAGAGGTCAAGTTTTACACTGCACCAACTACGGTGTGACCCTCCAGAATGAATCCTGGGTGGAATATGTCCTCAAAACACACGTTCTCCTCCCAAACATTCTGCCCTTGAGGGAGGCAGCAGCAGAGGGAGACAGCAAATAAGATCTACCTTCCATAGTGTTGCAGATTCCCTGGCATTTCAGCACGTATTGGAGAATCTCTTCCCGCTAGCTGAAGTGGAAAAGAACACACACAAGAAAAAACAACTTAGAGGTATTTTCTGTTACTTTTTGTGGGCTGTCTTCAAAGCAAAGCAAAGCATTTGCAGAAGTTACCACTCGAAGATGTGCACTCTTTGTGTAACAGAGGAGGTAAAGCTAAAGTGTAGGAGATGCCAATAGAACAGGGCATTCTGATTTTGCATTTATTAATTTTAAAACTTAGTTTATGGAGCTTTTTGATGTGGGGAGGCATAACTAACTCCACATGGCCTTACGGGTTTAGCCATGAACTGAAGCGATTCATTCACAGCACTGAGCACTCATCGGGTATCACGTCAGTGAACTACCTCTCACCATCCCGCATTCACCATCCTCTTTGGCATTTTAGGCCTTAGTGGTACCAGTTAAATGAAAAAAAAGGAAGAAAAAAGTCCAACCAAACCCAACCACAAACTGCACGCCCGAGCCCCAAAGCCCCAACTCCTGTACCTCAGGCTCCATGTGCCTTGGAAACAGAGATGTCGTCAGATATTTGTACAAAATTCTCATGTCGTCTTGCTCCAGTCCACTCCTACAACAGGGAGAAAAAGCACTGTGAGGTGTTTGTGCTGCAGTTCAGACCACATGTTTTCTCCAACCAAAACGCAGGGAAAGCACATTCCAAACACGGGCAGCAATGTTTCGGCGTCCCAGTAGATTCATTCCGAGAACATTCATTTTTAATAAAATGTTAGTTTATTTGCTAAATACAAAACACATATAAATTAGCTGTAAACCAGAAGAGAAACAGAAACAAGATCGAAACAAAAGTGAGGTTTGCTATTCTTACATCCATTTCTAAGTAGAGCTCCTCACAACCACTGCAACTCCCTGGTCCAGAACCACACAAAGAGTGATCCTTTAATGAACCTTCTCTACTTAAAGGTCCTACCGAGGAACTCGTGTACAAGCAGAGGCTCTGTGCGATGGGAATGACAAGGACACGTCTCCAGCTGCTACTCAGGCCAACTTGGAAGTCACCATTTGGTACAGGTTAGAGGTTTTAAAGCCAAAAACCAATGCCTTTCTTACATATGACTCATCTTTCCATTCAGTTTTCTCATTTTCATGCAACTCTCTCACTGTTGCACAAGCTTTGCTGTTATGGCACTTATTTATAGACTGAAAAGACTCTTGTAAGAAGACACAAGAGAATTATTGAAGTACCTACCAGATCAGCTGGTCGTTGTAGAGAAATGCAGTATACTTGACTATGCTCAGGCTTTCTTCCATCCTATTAATAAATGACTGAATTTTCAAGTAAGTCATTTTATCCAGTGGAAAGAAGCTGATTCCACAGAACACATCCAGCAGATCACAAGACTGTAAATGCAGCGTCTGCAAGTACTGAGAGAATAACGACGGTTGGCTTTTAGAATTCAGAAAGCTTCCAGTGTGTAGATTTAAATGACAAATTTGAATCTAACCCCCAGTAATCTACACGATCCCAAAAAACCCACCCCTTCCAATTCTGCTTGTACAACATACTCCTTCACGCGGGGACAGACTTTTAAGCAGAGCCTGTAGCGACAGGAAAAGGGGTAATGGCTTTAAACTAAAAGAAGGTAGATTCAGAGCAGATAGAAGGAAGACATTGTTTATGCTGAGGGTGGTGAGAGCCTGGCCTAGGTTGCCCAGAGAAGCTGTGGCTGCCCCATCCCTGGAGGGGTTCAAGGCCAGGTTGGAGGGGGCTTGGAGCAACCTGGTCTGGTGGAAGGTGTCCCTGCCCAGTGCTGGGGGTGGCACTGGGGGGGCTTTAGAGGTCCCTTCCTACCCAAAGCACTCTGTGGTTCTACATGTGAATATGACTCCAGATGTCAGCTTGCTATTATTTAATATAATGACAACAGCTGCCAAGGCTGGCTCAGGGTCTTCTGAGAGGATAAGAAAGCACAGCCTGTCTTACCAATATTTAATTTCAGAACTAACTCCACAGAAGTATGAGCAAATAAATTCATTAGTTTTCAATGCGCAAGGGAAAAGATAATTTCTATTATTCTCTTTCTTAATAGACTGTAACCCCTAGCAAGAGATTTCAAACGCTCTGCTGTGTGAAGGATGAGTTACCCGATGGCTCCCTCTACAGCCATTTCACCTTGCCACAAACCCCAACAAGTACAACATAGCTGAGCAGTACAGCAGATCTGTCACACTTATAATCTAGGTCTCACTTCCTTTCAGTTTCCGTGCAGCCCAAGCCTGCCAGCAACATGCAGCCAATTCGTTCAGTAGGGTTTTGAAAGAACAACTTGCATGACCAAATTTTTCAAGTATTTCTAATTCCCCAGCAAAAGACTTTTTTTACTGGATTTCTTTCTGTTATGCAAATCTGTAGCGATTACTGTTTTATCTTCAGTAGGAACTTCAAAGTAAAACAACATTTTAAAAATAAAAATCCATTATTTCCTTTTTTGCCATGCTCTATTTTTTAATTTAGTCTAGGCAGAAGTATAGATCAGCTAATCAAACAGGCACTCCTTATGCCTACAGTGGTCATTCTAGAGTCCGACAGTCTTACAAAAAACAAGCAAAAAACCCACCAAAACCCCACAAGCAACGGCTGTCCCAAAATCCAACTGAACTGTGCTTTTGTTTATGCTGTCACAATATTGTTTATTTTAAAAGAGAACAAGATTTTAAACTCCATGGTTATCAGATATCTATATTCTCATCTCTCCCACAAGAGAACTAGCTGCTGACAGCAGCCCTGTTTCCTTCTGTGCAAGCAAGAAAAATGGGGCAGACAGACACTTTTAAAGCACATCTTTTAAAGGCGACTGTATGTCCCTGAAAAATAAGGTCTTACCCGATGGAAGAATTTCTCTAGTCTCTCCGTTAGAACTTTTACACCTCCATCTTCCATGGCTTTCAGGAACGTGCCATTGAAAAGCTAATAGTTAAAAGACAATCAGTCAGTTGGATATTAATTTACAACAATTTCTTCTATCTTGGCCATGAATGTAACTAGATTACAACACAGGTCCTGTTTCTCAGTATTTGGGTTCCACATAGATCCAAAAATACCCCCTTTTGATTGAAAACACCTCTCAAATTTGCAAAGTATCTATGGCAGCAGTGGCAGAATTAGATAGAAAGGGAAACTAAACTCTTTTATGGTAGAGAAATTTTTTATCTCTGTCGCTTAGGTATCTTATGCTTTTGCTTTCTAAAAGCCAGACTGATGGCCTTTATCCAGTACTGTTTTTCCAACAAATAATATCTAACACCATCAAAATCAAATCCTTAGCGGTGGAACTGCCCATGAAAGAAGAAATGTGGCCTTCACAGAAATTAGAAGGCTCTTATTTTTACAATAAGCCAATGAACTGGCACAGGTAACTGCAGAAGGTGGATTTTTCTCTTTCATAAACAACATTAGAGCTTCAGGAAGAGCAGACAATAGTAGAGACAAGAACATCAAAGCCCTGATGAGCTAGCCCATCCAGAGGTACCGTGAGGATCTCATCCTCTGCCCACAAGGGTTAACTCTACCTTGTACATGCTGTAGCACTGCTGGAGCACCGAACTGTAAACCTTGTCCTGTAGAAAAGAGGTCAGGATATCAGTATAGGCAGAGGCAGAATTTCAAATATCTTGGCTGAGCTATACATATTGTATGTTTTTGAAGAGCCAGCAAACACACAAATCAGAAAAATCAATCTCTGCAAAGTTCAGTAGCATTTTCAGTCAGCATCTGGAAACGTCTTTGTACTTAAAAAGTAGTTTTTCAATAAAGGGAGTCCCCCCTTACCAAAAGTGCCTCATTAACTCACAAACAAGATACCAGTTACAAATAGTGCCCTTCCCCAGGGCAGCTGTCAGTGAAAATGAGCTTATTTCGGACCAGTTTCCTCTTCATCCAGGTCAAAGGCTAAAGGAGGTTGGACACCTCCTAAAAAACAGCAGGTTTTTATTGGGCTAGGATCTTAACCCAGATGAAAAAGAAACTATTTTATTGTTTGTCTGGCAAAATAGCATGCCTATTACATCAATCCCTTTCTTAGATCCCAATGAACAGAACTAGTGCACACTGTAATGAACGAGGCAGCACAAACAACCGGCTTCTCAGATGTTATCACACCCAGCCACAGACCCTTCCTGTGTGCGACTGAACCTACTCGATCACAGTGCAGTTTGGACAAGATATCCCATGCCAGTTAGGAGCTGTTTGTTTCCCCAGATTATTAGCAAAGATTACTAGCAGTCTTAAGAAAGTATACATGTATACTTAAACCTAATAAGAATACATAAGATTTAAAATCTTGCAAGAACTCTATTAAACAGATACTAAGAAATATTCACCTATTCCAAGCTAAAAGTCTCACAGCTGTATGTTTCACTGATGTTTATCAGGTGATCTTGAACTGCTATCTGGGTAATTCTCTATCTTGCTCTCTTCTTTAAATTTTATGGAAAATTACTTTGCCCCTTTTCAATGTATGGAGATATACATATATAAAAAGCAATTTGGCAGCAGTTCAAGAAGAATCAAACTAAGATATTTCTGGAGGAACTCTTAAAATACAAATGTAACGCATTTAAAAAAAAAAAAAAGAAAGAAAAGGAAAACGTTCAGTATTACCAGTAATTCTTCTTCCTGATATTCGTAGACCGGCTTTCCATCTTTGTGTTTTTCTATTATGGGATTCCGTACAACCTAGGAAGTGGAAGAGGCTGGCATTAGACAATGCAGAATGCATTGAGAACATTGTGATATGATGCTTTAGAAATCTGCACATCACATGCATAAGTACCATGACCATCCAGAAGTTTTCTTCAGGTTCATGGAAAAATTGTCTATTCTTCTGGGTATGCAAGGATTTTGCAGGTTTTGTTGGACTAAAGGTCCTGGAAAGAAAACATTTATGTAGACATAGATATTTATACACACAAGAAGAAAACACGTGATTGGGAAATTTAAAATACAGTGCTTGCGCTAATGCAATGAGCCGTGCAATCAGAGTCCATACCTTGTGAACTGTACTATAGCTTCACATAGTCCCACATTTCTAATTTTTTCATTCTTTTCTACTTCATTTGGGTGATAGAAGAGAATCTTCTTTTCTTCCTAAGATTTGAAAAAACAATCAAAGCAAATGCATTGTATACAGAATCAGAGTTTAAGAACACTGAGTTCATGGTCTGCTTGTTTTTTAACTTTAATTTCTTCATTTTCTAAGCAGAATTTTACCTTGTACCTAAATGGGCTTCTGTAAGAACAGATAAAAGGCATATTTAAGCACACTTGAGCAGTCAGTCGTCCCAAGATCTCTCAAAATGCTTTACAAAGTGAAGGCTATTGACATCGCAGACCCGTGTCCCTTGGCAGCTGGTTCAAAGCAAGGCGAGCTGCAAAGCCAGACCAAAGCATGGCTAGCGTCAATAGCTCACATTGCTCAAGGACTTGTCCAGTCAAGTTTTGAATATCTCCAAAGATGGAGCTTCCACAACCTTTCTGGGTGCCGTTCTGTTGTTTGAACACTTCACTGAGAACGTTTTTTTTCTTCTATCTCATCAGAATTTCCTTTGCTGGAGCTTCTTCTATTATCTCTCACCCTTTCACTTCTAGAAGAACCTGACTCCATCCTAGAATCATAGAATGGTTTGGTAGGAACCTTAAAGATCATCAAGTTCCAACCCCCCTGCCATGGGCAGGGACACCTCCCACTAGAGCAGGTTGCTCTAAGCTCCTCTACAGCCACAGTGAAGTCAGCCCTTGATCCTCTTCCACATTGCCTCTCCTTCAGGATGCACAAATCCAGCTACCTGAGGCTCTCCGGGTCAACCACGGGCTGTGGCCACCGACCCAGCCCCCCCCCAGCCTTGCTGCAGTTTGTCAGTATTTCTCCTGCCCTGGGGAGCCCAGAAGGACACGGTGCCAGTCTCACCAGTGCTGAGGGAGGGGAGCAATCCCTTCCCTGGGCTGGCTCATGCGCCCTGGCACACGGACCTGAACGCTCTTGACTCCACTGCCACAAGGGCACGTGCCAGTTCACCAGTGACCTGCTGGGCACGAGAGCTCCCTGGGCCTGTTTCGCTAAACTGCTGCCTAACCAGCCCTCGGCCCCTCACGGTGCACAGGACGGGGCGTTTGCCTCTGCTAGGCTCCATGAGGTCTCTGTGGGCCGGTCCCCAGCTCCCAGGGGTCCCCCCGGATAGCAGCCCTGCTCCTGTCACAGCCTCCCCGGCCCGGGGCCACCCATGGCTGGAGGAGGGGGCATTCCGGCCCATCACCCCGGTCACTGCCAAGCACCTGAGGACAACTGCCCCGTGCAAAACTGGTAACACCAACGATTACCAGGCGAACCATCCCGCCTGGCTCCCTCCTGCAACCATACCTCAAAACAGACTATAGCTTCTTGATTTTACTTTGCAGAGATCACAATACCAAGAAAATACTAGCAATAACTCCTAAGTTAAGCATTAAGCTTTCTACCACGTTGTATCTACCCGCAGAAAATTATTTTCAGAAGAAGTTCCCGCACCGGTAACAGACAGCGGGTAACAGACTGGCTCCCCCCTACGGCGCCTCAGGCCCCGCTGCCGAGGGCGCCCTGGGGCCGTTCCGCGGCAGCAGCTAGGGCTGGGGCGGCCCCGCCGCAGACGCACGGTACCGGCCGATACCCGCCGCGGCGCCGCCGCTGCCGCCCGCCCCGCTCCGGCCCGGGGGAACCCCGCGGCCCAGGCCCGGGGAGGGGCGGCAGGGCCCGCACCGTGCCCCGCGGCAACCCAGGCCAGCTCGGAGCGCTCCCCGCCCCGTAGCCCCCGCCGGTACCTCTCCCTCTTTGGGCCCCAGCTTGGGGTTATAGATGAAGAAACTGAGCAGGGTCGGAGCGAGCTGTTTCTCCTGGCCGGCTGCCGCCGCCATACCGAGCCTGAAGCGAGCGCGCCTGGGGCCGGCCGCCGCCACACACCATCGGGAGCCGCCCGGCCCTCCGCCGGCGCCGGCCCCTCAGCGCTTCCGCCTTCCCGCCCCGGAAGAGCACGGCGCTGCCGGGAAGTGCTCGGCGGGGCCGGGGCCGCGCTCAGCGGCGCTCCCGCCGTGGCGGGGGAGGAACGGCAGCGGCCGGGGTGGGGCGGTGCTGGCGGGGCCGGCAGCGGGCTGGGCAGCCCCGGCCTCCCCGCGGCGGGAGGCTGTGCCCGGGCCGGGGGCTGCCCCGCTGAGCGCCCATCGCTGCCGCAGCAGCCCGTTTGGGAAGGGCAGGCACGGCGCGGGTCGGTCAGAGCTGCCCGAAGGCTGGAGAAGGGTAGAAAAGCGTTAGAGGTAAAACCCGAGACTCCAAACAGGAGATCTACCAGTTTGAATATGTTGAAGGCAATGTCATCCAGCATCACGTAGTGGAGGTAATCCTTTCACCATAAATAGATTCATTACATTTAGTCTCATTATTTTTCGGTGGGGTTTTTTTTCTGGCACATTTAAGATAGTGGCATTTAACAAAGTGCTCAGGGTTTCTGTTACTTTTCAATTCCAACTTTAGTCAAAATTCAGTGTGAACTAAGTTATAAGTAAAAACAGGTACATGGTAAGAGATGTATCCCTTTGCTTCTCTATAGGAGTATGACTTTTAGCAATCTGAATAAACTAAATTTACATAATTGCTTAAATAATCACCAAAGTCAGGTGTAAAGTGCACAATTGAACATTCCACAGGCCATTCAGAAAAATGTCCCAGTAAGCTTTCTTAAAGTTGTACCAGATTAAATCGGAAAGAAAACAGCATTTCTTGAGTTTTTAATGTTCATTTTTATTATTATTTCAGTTCCTGTCATCACTCTCAGTTTATATTCCTGTCAGTGCTGTAGTGCCGTTCCGGAGAGACCCCACCAGCCTCCCCAGTCGATGGCTGACTTGAGAACCCAGTTCAGTGCCGTAGGAGCACTGTGTGCAATCAGGATGCTGTAAGACTGCAGCAATTTAATATTTAATGTCTGCACTCCAAAAGTGAGCGGTGTAAGCAAGAGAGACGACCACTGTTCCCCCCTGGGCTGGTGGAGTCGGCATGCAGCCTTGCCTCACATCCCCTGCCATGCCATGGCCGCACACCCTCATTACCTGGCCTGAGGGAGGCAGCTGCCTCCTGTGAGGGAGGGGAGGCACAAAATGGAGGGGGCTTCTGCTTGTGAGGGAGGGGATGCACAAAATGGAGGGAGCTGCTTCCTGTGAGGCACAAAATGGAGGTGCTGGCTGGCTTGCTGTGAGGCCTGGTGAGCAGCCGTGCTGAGGCCTTCTCAGGCTGGTTCAGCAGGTAGTTCGTATATGTGAATTCCTGTGAACGTAGTATGTATGCAGAATCCCTTTCCGTGGATGTAGAGCTCATCGCCACTTTGGGTGTCACCTTTCCTACCTGCATGTGTGGTGTTTAACCCAAACCTCTCAAGAGCTGAGCAGCGCCTCGTGTGGTGTGGGCTGGGCAGGCAGGAGCGACACCACGGGCTGAGCCATCGCAGCAGACGGAGCGTTGCCAGTCAGTGGCAGCCAGGTCTCTGGCAGCTGTAGGAAACCTTTCCAAAGCTGCAGAGAGAGTTTGATTTATAATATAATGGGGGTGTTTTCAGAGAGGCCAGGGCGAAAGTGACTCGTGCCTCTCATCAGCAGAAGAAAGCAGCATGGAGGAAGGTCCTGCTGTGCTGGGCTCTGCAGGGTCTCCCTGAACAGGAGCTGAGTGAGGATCAAGCCACATGGGTTGGGATGAGGCATACAAATACAGTAATTCTCACCTCCTACAGCTGTGAGTTAAAATTCAGCAACGTGTGTAGGTCAGCCCTTCAGAGTTACAGTTTGTCTGTTTGAAGGCTGCAACACAGACGGGACAATTTCTGGGAGCATCCAGACTGGAATGAATATATCAAATGAAAACAGCAAAGTCCCCCCTGCCTTGTGCTATCCTGTGGGGTACGATCAGGGCTGTAGGCCAGAGGGGAAGTTAATTTCTGTATGCTACTTGCTTAATGCAAAACATGGACATTCTTAAATTGGTGGTGCTGATAGTAAGATTAGTTAATTTCTTGTCAAATTATGAAACTGCAGTGACTGTGAATTCTGGCTCATGTTGTGTTAAACCTGTAGATGTGTGTTTGTTCAGGACTTAACGCAGTGGAGATCCTGGTCTGTGACTGGGGTGCCTGTTTGCTGCTGTAATACAGATTCTGTTGCAAGGGATATATTGTGTTGGCATGTATGGTTGGGCAGTGGATACTTGCTGTAGTTGATGACTGCTAAGGAAGGAGCTTCTGTGCCAAACTTTCCCTAGGAAGGGAATTAATATATGTGTAATGATTGCAAAATGTAATTCCGCTCAGTGCAACCTCACCTGCAACTTGTCATTGCTTTTGGTGGAAGTATTTGTGAGGATCTACGAGTATGTGATAACAGATTCAATTAACTTAAATTATTACATTCCTAATGTACAAATTAGCAGGGCAGGAAGGAACTTCGATTGTGGTTCCAATTTCATCCCATCTTCTTAATTGTATGTGCAGTAACACCACACCTTGACATTTGCAAAGTGGCATCAGATCACCCCGAGTTTGAAATGTGATTCCTAGTCCATGATTATGTAAAATTAAACTGCTGCATAAGTACATTGGGAATTTGACAGGACAGCTCCTGCATCAAGAGACAAATAATTAACAACTTTATGATTGATTTCCAATTTATTAAAAAAATTACATAGGTGTAAGGAATAGTATCTTCAGCATTGTATAGCTCTACTTTTTGGGTTGTTGAGCCTATTTCTAGGTACTATTTTGAGCATTTCCATCAGTTGCATAGCTGCAGACTTAACAAAAAGGTATACTATAAATCACTCCGGGTGTTAGAGCTGACAGCTGTAAATAAATACAGCTGACAGCTCAAATAGCTCTTCCATTGACAGTATGCGGTCTAAATGTGTTAACAAATGTGTACACTCAGCAGTTTGGGATTAGTTTAGCAAATAAATTACAAAATAGGGCTGTGATCCAGCAAAAAGCACAATGGCTGTGTGCCACCCGTCTGCAGGCTTTGTTAGCGCTGTCATGGGCTTTCCCTGCTGTGTGTGTGAAAACACGGCACCACCATGAGGAGCGGGGTCCTGATGGGGATCCGTCATCCCTCCCCGATTGCTTCTCCCTCTGATCTCCAGGAATGTGAGCAGCTGGGTGCCGTGGTGAGTGGAGACGGGTTAATAACAGATGCGTTTGCTCTGCAGGGTCAGAGATTTCATAAAGGCGGGCAGTAACTTTACACTGGCTTTGCTTATGATTAAGGATACAAAGTCACTGAATAACAACAAAAAGCTGCTTTTGTGCCACACTGGAGATACTTACATGTTTTGATTTGTTTAATGTGTTGAACAGGCATGTCTAGGTACTGTTACTGGCCTGGATCCATAGTACATGTGAAAGAAAAACTGTGAAGAGAGGATGAGGAAGGGGCTAGAAAGTTAGAAGGATTTCAGTTCTGAAAATGATTATAATTATATGTTAATTATGTCCCTGCTGATCACAGCAAGAAATGAGGGAGAGAATTACATGAAGAATTGTGTCATAGTTTGACATATTTAAGGCATGGTGGCTTTTATGCTTAGAGGTTGAATAAAGCTGCTATTTTTTTTTATTTATTTATTTTAACTATTCACAGGGTAATATGGCACAAGGTGTTATGAGGTAAATAATGTGAACATGAAACAGAACTCTGGAGACCTGTATTTTAATGGAACACAAGTATATTTTTATAGTTATTGTGTCTAGTGAATAACTTTAGTATAGAAGGTGTAAGTAGTTTTAGTATACAGCTACATAACTAGTTGCAACTTCTGTGGCAATCTGTGAGCACGATGGTCAGTAGTAGCTGATTTCTGAATACTGCCTCCCCTGTCAAGTCTTTGTAGTGAAGGCAGTTTATTAATGCAGTCCTTATGTCCACCCTTGCTTGTCAGTCCATAAAGCCCTGCCCAGGAGCTTCCTCAGTTACCAGTCCCTGCTTGAGACAGCTGTAATTCTGCATACTGTGTCTCTAGAAGGAGGCTTACTGATGGCATTTTGGTTTGGGCTGTGGAACAGAGAGGTATCTCTGTCAGTGAGTAAATCCAGTTTGAGTTACCACTATCACGTGTTTTAAAACAGCATTCAAAAGTAGGATTCAGCATCTCAAGGATTCCAGGAAAGCGATCAGTTGTTTTTTAAGGTACTTTTTTTCCTGATGGAAATGCATGAAAAGGTTCCTTTAACTGCAATACTTTGGATGTTAGATCTCAAAATATCTCAAGTGGAGTAAGTGGGTAGTATTTTTTCTATTTGGTGCTGTAGTGCACAACTTGTATACAATAATAAGATATAAACAAGCAATTGAGTCATGTTTTGAATTAGTAATGATTAACATGATATTTCTAAGGCCTTTACATACAAACCAGTTAAAAGGATATGTATCAGGCCAAGAGGTGCTTCCCTAGTCTTTTTGTTGGTTGCTTCTTGAATGGACCCAAGTACATGTTGTAGTTCAGCTGTTTTACAGGAACTTCAGATGCAGACAGCTGTGGTATATTGTTCTTTCTGGGCAATGAAGAAAGTTCTAATTTCACTCACTAATTTGTTGTGGGCCATGGCACTGCAGGAATCTTCTGTCCAGGGACCTGCTCCAGCACTGGGCTCCATCTTAATGGAGACTAACAGGGTTTGTGCTTTGCCTCCGGGTTTCCTTTGTCTGGGCCTGTGGCACAAAGGCTGAGACACTGAGAGGAGCTGGAGTGCAGAGTGTGACAGCAACTGCAAAATTCTGTATTTTACATGCATTTTTCTGCCTGATGTAATATGAGTCGTCAAGGTCAGGACATTTAATTGTAAGTGAGATGAAGAGCAATTTGTTTGTTACTTATATGTGGACTAGTCCAAAACCCTTCTGTCATCAGACTGGTTTCAGTGCCAACACCACACTTTATTTCTTGTGAATATCCTGTGACATGGATCTTATGCTATGAGAATCTCCATGGGTCAGGTCCTCAGCTTGAGTAAACCTGAGTAGCTCTGTTTAAGTCATTGATATTCTAGTGACTTATGCCAGGCGAGTATATTTCATAATGTTAAGAAATGTTATTGAGTCAATATTCATTTTTTGTCCGTTTGTATTATTTTTGCACAATAAAAGGGAAAATTTGATGACCATATTAAATTCTTATGTGTACTGAGTATATCAGTTTACAAACAATTTGTATGCCAGATTAAGCTGCTTAAAAACATTTTGAAATGGGACAAAAATCATATTTTTAGCCATCAACTGTTAAGAATTGCAGATTAATATATATATGTTGTTTTTTAAAAAGCAGTAGATGTTTCTTGGCTGGCTCTCCAGTCCTTGGCTCCCCAAAGAGTAGATGGCTGCAGAGAAGACGCAGAAGTGAGTGCTCAGGGACAAATCACTATAGAATTTGTACTGGCGCAGCTGTCTGCAGTGTCTTGCAGGATGGCACTCCATGAACTTTTTTTCACACTGAGTGAATAGGAAATTTAATTTATTTAACTGTTCTTGCTTCAATGATGAACACGCTTGAGGCCAACTGGGATTTTTCAATTACTGGTCTAGTGGGAGGTGTCCCTGGCCAGGGCAGGGGGCTGGAACTCGATGATCTTTAAGGTCCCTTCCAACCCCAACCATTCTATGATTCTATGATCTGAGTGTTTTGAGAACTTCAAGCTTAACCCAAAAGATCTATTGTAAACAGAACTCCTGCTAATTTCAGAAGATGTTCCATATATGAAGCTCTGATAAGGTATTGGAGGGATTTACACTTTTAGTTTATGAATTCACAGATTTCAGTTTAGCAATCAAAAAAACAGACACAAGCTACTGTATATGATTAGTTTTTATTGTCTATTTTTAAGGGAAGTGTCTGCTAAAGTAGAGTTTAGAGCATGGTAAGTGGTCCACACAATGAAAAAAAAATCATTAATCAGTGTTTCATTATGTTGCTAAGGCAATGAACAAGTAACAGACACTGTCAAGATAAATAGGGGACTCCTCTGATTTTCAAGGTTTTGGGGTTTCTTGTGCAGATTCATCCCAATTCTATCTTGTTTAGTCCTTTTGAACCTCTAAGACTGCACCATTTCCTGGAATTCTGTGGAAGATAAGAGAATATTTACAGTAGAACTATTAAAATGAAAGGAATAGGAGTAAAAGATTAGTGGCTTATCAAGCGATTTAGAGTAGGAATGAAGAGAAAACAATTACCTGAGAGATGACCAGGGAAGAAGAAACGCATATGGAAGAGAGACATTGTCTAAACTTCCTCTTCTAGACAGCAGATGGAAATGCAGTGTTTGCTGACATTCATAAGGAATAATAAAATATTCAAGGTAGTTTTAGCCTCTCTGCATAATACTGATCTTGGCTGAAACCAAAGGAATGGCTAATATGGAATGTGAGTAAGAAGCAGTTAAGAGCTGAAGAAAGAGAATGAAAAGTAAGTCTGAGTGTCTTATTAGCTGTTTGTAGTGCCTCAGCAGTTGAGAAGTGTTGATTTAGAGCACAGTCTAAAGCCAGAACCATTGTGCAGCTTGGTGTGGGGTGATGCTGGGGTATTGTGTTGCACGGTGAGATACAGGTATTTGGAAGATCTTTTAAATGTTTGGGTTCTGTGAGTTAGAGTATCTGATCTGTCCTGTCCCTGAACGCCTATATTGGAACTTAGGTTGCTTCATAAATCATGTGTGTTTATTCTGGCACATTTCCTAAGGAACTGGGTTTAATTCCTTCCAAAGACAGAAACAGAAGGGTTCTGTCCTCTGGTGCGGGGAGCTGGGGAATCTGCACAGCAGCACATTCCTGGCGTGCCAGTCCCTAAGCCCCTTTTACACTCCTGAGGCAGCTTGTTTCTCTCTTGGGGCAGGGTGCCATTGCTGCCAGCCTTTGGTGAGAGTGTGCTTTCTGTTCAAAATGGGCACAGAAATACGGAATGAGGAGATCGGAGGTTTCTGCACTGAGCTCCATTAACTCACACTGGCATTTCCCTGGGGTGAGTGCAATACGCTGCTTCCTAAAACAGCTGCCCCTTCCCCTGTGGTCCTGAGCCTGCCGCTGAAGATGAGCAGCATCCATGCCCACGCACAGAACCCATGCTGTTCTCAGTACGGATGGCAAATACTGAACTACCTGCTGCGAGCTCTTGCGTATTGTGAACGATCTCACTGACGCGTGGAGTTCTGCTGGGAGATAACTGTTGTAAATGAGGCCATGTGTGTGCTGTCGATTCTCCTGTGCAGAGCTGATTCTTACGCCCTTGATTTCACAAGTGTATTGCAAGTGATGCTCATACTGCTTTATATCAGAGTATGCGGGAGGATAAACAGGGGGTGGTTCCTTTTAAAACAACTGGAAGTTAGCGAGTGAGTGGCAATGAGAGGACCCCCCAGGGGAGCCTCGGTGGGGTTTTTGACATGCTCGTGCAGAAGGAGTTGCAGAGATGAACCTGTAAGATCAGGGACCATTTTGGCCCTTAAATACGTTGCTGCTGCAAGGGTTTCGGTAGTGCATTAATGGTGGTGCATTAATGTACTGTCAACATAAAAGAGAATCGCATATTATTTACAACACATCCTGGGGAGCCTTATTCTGTATGTATATATGTATATAACTTAATACCTTCAGCCCCAATTTTACCATCCCCATCATGGTCTGCAGTTGCCAAGAAGGTCTTGGTTTCTGAGGCAGTCAGCACTCTGGCTCCACACTCAAACCTCTGAAGGAAATACCTAGGAAGAAAACAACTTTGATTATGATTTTGATAGAATATTATTATTTTTTGCTGGCTGTATAATCAAACTGATAGTTATCAGTAAATAAATTAATTACCACAACAGGCAAGTCCTCCCAACACTGCTTTTTTTTGACAAGCTAAATCTTAGTCACGTACATTTCTGCTTTGTAAGTCCGGCCCTGATACAATTTCTGCCCACTACCAACATCCAGCCCCAGGGAGCTGCTGTTTTCTATACTGAGCATTAAAGACAGATATTTACTAATTTGATTTTCTCTGTAGGGATTATCTACTTAAATACACCTTTCAGAATCTGCCAAAGATTTTATCAACGTTTAGCATAACTTGTGCTCACATTTGCAGGACAGTTCTGTAAAGTAAAAAGTGCTGATTTTTTGATAGCCTCTAAATAGTTAACACAGAAAATCCTTACTTGAGCTCATCTTCCTCAATAAAGCCACTTTGATCATTGTCGAGAATCCGGAAGATCTCCTTGAGCTGGTTGCTACTCTTTTTAGACATTCCACTGATCTGAAAGAATTTTTTGGGACTAAAGGAATCTGGAGCTGAAAATAAATTAATAAATAAATTAACCCCAGACCATTGTGTTCACTGTTCCTAAATGGTCAGAGGGTGCTGCTTTGTTACATTTAAGTTGTTCTAAATATGAATGATAGGTAAAGCCTGTCAAAGAATGAATTTTGCCATTCTGCACCATGCTCTCCTAAACATCAAACAAAATCCCATGTGGATAGGTTACAAACCGACAATATAAACCCACCATGAACAAATACACTGTGGCAGCTGAGCAAAGAAATTACAGAATCTGTTTACAGTATGCGCTTGTTCAGTATTCCTTTGGGACCGAATTAAACTTGCCATGTATTACACATAAGAATAGATTTTGAGAGTATTAATTGTTTTCTCACCTTGGCAGTCCCGCAGAGCAGCAGCGATATCAGAAGGGCTTAGAATGTCTGTAAGGCTCATTTTAAACCTGTGCAAAATAGTATGTTGCAAAGAGATTCATGAAATGCAAAAGCATCTTACAACAAATTGGCTTTTCTGTGTTTCGAAGAATACTATATGGCTAACAAGGTTTCTAAAGATACATGAATGTTTGATCAAACCAATGTTGCTGCTGTTCCTAAACAAATTAAAAGATTTAATGCATTACTTACTTAAAAATAGCAGTGTTGAAATAATACTTTTTCATTAGATGGATTACGTAAATGATATTGCATGCTGATGATGAATTTTTTTTTTTCATTTACCTGCATCCTATTTAAGTACAGTACATTTTTAAACTCTGTGTAGCTGTTATTCTGATAATTAGTCTTACTGAAATGCATGGCATCTGGCAATACAAGTAACAGTACATGCAGTGGACAAAAAGAAAGACAAGAAGGTTTGCTTCTGTTTTCTCCCCCAACAGCTCTGAAGAATAAAAAGGAAAAGAAAGCTGATACTTGTCTAGATAAGGTCCATCCATATGTAATTCCAGCAATTAAAATAAAAATCTTAGAACAGTGGTTATTGTACTTACTACTGTTGCAGCTCAGCACAGTAATTTAATGTCATTAATCTCAAGTCAACTGCTCACCTTTAGAGCTTTCTCCCTAGGTAAAGGTGAAATAGCTGAGGAGGCAGCAGGCACAGTGGTAATGCTGGCTCTGGCTAGCCATGCTGCCTTATAAAGGATTCAAAAGGTGACAATAACCACGACTTGGGTTACTGTTTCATGGATCAAATGTTTGATTTGAGACCTAGCTCAAATTTCTTCCTTAACTAATTAAACTTTTCTTTCTATTTATATCCTAAGATAATATGGACAAGAAGAACGCTTTTTTTAATAAATCCAATTGTGCTTAATTAAGTACATCTCTGCCATCAAAACACAGCCTTTCAATCTCCAAGCATGCTAAAGATTTCCAGGTAACCTCTGGCCCTGGAGTCACTCCTGGGAAAGTGACTGCAGCTGGAAAGTCCTTATGGAAAGGAGCTGGTTTGGTTTCCCTAAGTCTGTTGATCCTTTGGAATGTATAGAGGAAGTTGGAGATGAAAGATCAGAGGTGACAATGTGTCGCTCTGACAAAGATAACTTGTCACTAGGGTAGAGGAAAGCATGCTGTAATTTGGGGTGAGCTTTCTGCAGTGAGCTTGATTGCCTGTTTCCTCACCATTTTCTAAACTGGTGCTGTCCCCAGTCAGGGGCAGGGCACAGACGGTGCCTTCAGTGAAACTGTGAAACGAGGTAACGCTGAATGAGCTGATCCTGGTGTCTGTATTCCTTAGAGGATTATGTATAATCAGGTGGCCAATTTAATAATCTATTTTGAATATTTTAAATTACATGAAATCAATAATAGACCTGCTTAAAGTTGTAGGAATCAGATGTCGTTTGTGTGGAGATAGGTTTATATGTTTTACAATACACACTCTTACATTCTATTTCCTTAATATGAAATTAAAATTGTAGGTATATATAACTGGGGGTTTATTGTATGTTTCCAGAACATTAATTTTGGAGAAAAAAAACCCTTAAGAAAATTGGGAACAGCAGATACGAGGTTTACCTTCTCAGACAAAAGTCTGTTTCCGTCTTTAAGGGGGTTTATGTGAACAAAATTCTAGCATGAAGAGCAATAAAAACCACATGTATTTTGGTTAGAGTTTATTGTGTAAGTCTCTTATGGTATCCAAAGAAACGTTCTTCTAATACATGAACATTGTTTTATTTTTTAATGACTGGAAGTAGCATGGTGTGCTGAACAAGTAATATTTTTTGTAGTAACAAAAGTTATAAATGATGCTGTGGAGTAGAGGAGTAATTAATAAATCTAAGCTTTGGTGTAAGTGACTCGACCATGGTGGGTTTAGTCCTGGTTGGTTTAACGGCAGTGAGAAAAGCATCAAGTACAGCAATTGTTCTATAGCCCCTGTCCAAGTTCGGAGAGAGAAATACAAGGTATAATTAACATGAAAAGCTGATTTGCACGAGTTGAAGATCTGATCTCAGGTCTTTTGGTGTTATTGCCGTTTATATTCTTTGCTCAGCACTATATATTCATCTCGCTCCCTGCCTGAGGTGTGCGTGACGCTGTGGTCAGCCGGACAGGGCAGGGGATGGAGCACGGGCTTTCCCGAAACAGCCTTCATCCTTTCTGCACTCGGTTGTGAATTTTCTCCTTTATGATATTCTCAAGTTTTGAGTTTTAACAGAAGGTTTTTTTACTGATTCCTCTCAACATTTTTACTGCCAAGATGTTTGTAGAGAAGGGTGTTCTTTTAGCCCTGTGTGATAGTGCCATCGGTGTGACTTTGAGTAGGCTTCCTTTATTTCTGCTTGCTGCTACACGCTGCTCACCCAACTGCCGGCTTTGTTTACATTTGGGACTTGCCATACAACACTAATTATTAAAAGCTAATGAGAATGAGGAAATTGAAATGAAGTAGAAGTAAATTATGAAATCAAGGGGAGCATATAATACTCAAGCTCAAAATACGTCTGCAACTAATTCAGGCGTTGTATTAAAATGTAAGCACCAAATGCTCCAAGAATTGCATCTGATTACCTCATCTTCTCTGCTGTGGCACAGGGTGCTGAACTGTTTTTACATGTATCCAACAGTAGTAAAGTACCCAGAATTAGTATTATATTAAAATAAGATTTCAAATAAAAGTGAGCTGATTGCTACAATAAGTTCACTATTATTGCTTATGAAGGGATCTTTTATTGTTTGAAATTCAACACTGACAACAAAAGTGATGCTAATCCTGGCTGAAAGATGGTTTACAAAAGCCTAAAAGAGCTGAATTTCAGAATCAAGTTGATGTCACTGTACATTGATACAGGTGGGAATCTAAGGTTACTGGCTTTTATTTATTTATTAACGACACTTCATCTGAAGTACAGGTTTCCCTCCACTACAATTAGAATGAAATAATCAGGGATGAGTATATTATATAAAGAGATGTTTTAATTAGATAATCTATTTCACAGCTAAGTTATCTGCCTGTTTTCCTTACTTCTGGGGTATGTGGTGACTTCGGTGATTATAATCACTTCAGGGCTTCAAAAACTGAGATGTATGAAAGAGATATTCTAAAAGATACTGTACAAGCATTGTAATGCTATAAAGGAAATGCCTAATAATCCAACTGGAACGGCAGCTGGTAGGTAACAGGCAGTTCACAGTAGTGCAGAATCTGGTACAGAGTTGGAGTATTGCACGGTTTCCAGGAATGTTTAGCACTTGTTCCTATGAAGTTCAAGAAAAATTATTAATATATTTTTCATTTGTTTATTTGTTTTTGGTGTTTTGCCCTACTGGGAACATCTGAAAGTGCTATTGAGTTGTTCATCTGAAGATGTATGTACTTGTATAACTTTTATTTCTGTTGTTTGCCCCTGCGGTGTCTTTATGCACAGTATAAACAGGAATATTAAAGCCTTTTTTTTTGGTTCCAGACTTCCAGAATTAAACTTGAAGGTGTAGTTCTGGGAAATACAGAACATAATAATTATCAATAATTATCAATTATCAGTTCATTATCAGTAAACATTGATTAGTTCTTGCTAGGAATTTAAACATATAAACAACTGTTTTCAAATCAAGTACCATTGACTTCTCTAATAAGCAGTAGAAAGTTGTTTTGCTAACTTATTGGCAGGTTGTGAACTAGTCTTGTACTCTTTGTGTTCTGTTTGCTATAAAGTACGGAGTTAGTTAGCAGTGGCAATCAACCAAAGCCATGGCTTCAAGGCGATGCAGAAGGCACATCAGCAGTTGTGTGGGGTGAGATCAGAGGCAAGGTGTTAACCTGAGACCAGCTGCAGCGGTGTCAGGAGATGCGGGACCCATATGACTTAGGGTCAGAATGATGGTATCATGGGCCTGGGTAGTGGGGAGTTGGGAATTAACTAAAATAGATACTCAGTGACCTGTGTGGTTGAGCATTAGTGTTGATGTCGCAATGGTGATGGCAGACAACCTTAGTGTGAATGTAGTTATAATCATTGAAAAGGGACATTACAACAAAATGAGTTCCATTGTGCCACTTCAAGTTGTCTCTTAAGGCACATGCCTTAATCATATAGAAATAATTACAGAATCTGTTTTGAGTGGTTGCTTGGGACATAGTCTTTTACCCTATTTAACAAAGAGGTTTAAGAACACGGTTTAGTATTTGACTTCTTTGGTACAGGACATTACTATAATGAAGGATGAAATCCAGGCCTTGGAAGACTCGGTGACAAAGCTTTCTTTCCCTGCAGCACGCAGAGTACTACCCCAAGCACCGAGCAGAGCGCTGGATGCTAGAACCCAGGATACAGGATACATCCTGCAGCACTGCGCGTCCGGAGCTAAACGAAGACAGGTACTTCTCTCATGTTAGGAGAAATGTCTTGTGTACTCTCCCCAGTTTAGATTATGCCCTTATTGTTCTGTGTAAATGAGATTGAGTTCTCTTTGAAAAAGATAGCAGAATAACATAAAGTGATTAATAGTGAAACTAATTCACAGAGATTGTTCTGATCAGGATACTTTTTCACTTAAAAAGCTGTCTTGGAATATTGCTGCTAGCATTCGAGATCCTGTGTCATTGTCTTTAAATGAACTTCCAAGTGCTTCTGTGACTCAGTAACACAATTTTCTGGCTCTGAGCCTAAATGTAATTGTCTAAGATGTTTCTGTCTGCTGTCAGCATTAAAGCATTTAAGCACAGGTTTAAAACACACACATAAAGCATGTGACAAAATTCTGTTGACAAAAGGCAGCCACATATAGGCAGTCCCTAAATATAGGGACTCTGGTGGAAAGGGTTGGATGGAAGCATTTGCACAATAGAGGCCATGGTCTCATAGATCCAAACTTTTGATTCCAGAAGGGTGCTCTTCACTTTCGGGGGGCTGTGGGAATGTGTGTTTGTGGCCACACAGCAGTCTTTCCAGGTCTGGCCTTACAGGCACAGTTTGAAGAGCTTTCTTAAAGCACATAATAAACTGTTACGGTAATGTTACAGTACCCGACAGCCTGTGTGAGTGAGAGACAGAG
Source organism: Tringa tobata (assembly GCA_033628505.1). Lineage (NCBI taxonomy): Eukaryota > Metazoa > Chordata > Aves > Charadriiformes > Scolopacidae > Tringa > Tringa tobata. The sequence goes on from JAHREE010000141.1 coordinate 211,159, forward strand.
AGGAAAGGGAGGAAGGGTATTCTTGTAGACAGAAAACAGCATTTTCTTCACCAGTCTGCTTTGTGGCAATACTGGAAGAAGGAGAGGTCTGAAAACATCTCTGGTCACAAGCTCTTCTTAACTTTCTGGAGCGATCACTGAAGCTGATATCAGACTTACCTTGTCATTAAATTTTTACTGTTCTTAATGGAATGGTAAGTGGTGAAATTGTCTTAGATTTGTAGACCTAGCAAGCTAATCGGTGTGGAAGTAAGTGTGGTTAAATGAAGGAACTGCCTGCTAACTCAGGAGTTATCTGAGCTGGCTGTGCCTTTCTCTCTCAGGTAGCCATTAGTATTGGTATGATGCCTGAAGATCTTTGGCTGACCCATGTTACATGGTGAAAATATAAAACATGGTATCAGCTGAGGTACATGGCATTTTCTGACAATAGTGATAGCTTTTAGCCCTGCAGTCAGACTGCATTATTAATTCCACAGAATTTCCTTTGCTTATTGTTCTCCTGAGATGTCATTGAAATCATAAATGTGAATTTGTTTGATGGATAATTCTTTTTTCACTATTAAGGAAAATTCTGCAGTACTAGGGCCTGGTTAATTCATTAGAGTTAATGGAAATATATTTTGGCTGATGTATGAGGCATGAACACATTATTGAGTATTCATTAAAGTCCTGTAGATTGCTTAAATTTTGTGTAATATGATGATTTCCCCAACATTATATTGAAGTTTCCTTCCTTCTCCATAACATCTTCTCATAAACGTGTTCTGCATCAGTACTGCTATAACATTAGCAGATCATTTTGAAATGAAGATTTTTGATCTGCAAATACTGAAACATCTTCTTAAATAGCTCCAGCAAATATGGTATGAGACAGTCATACAGTTTTTTAATTCCCAAAAACAGACTTTTCAAGAGTTCAAAATTTTTCGAGAAGAGTAAATAGGAGCAGCTGTCGTGGCAAGTCTAGTGTTTGGGATGGTTAAAGCCATCTAGACTTTTTAAAAGGCTGTTTGGATATTTCTTTATTTTCATCACATCTGTAAGCCTAAAAACCCGATACATCATAGTGTCTAGTTAGGTACTGTTTGTAATTAGTTCATTTTTAGAACTTAATTTGATTGCTGTGTATGTTTGCATTACGATAAAATTGCAATGACATCAAACTCTTGCTTTTCAACCAGAACTCTAACTTAGTGCACAACCTGGAGGAACTTTGCCTTCTCATCATTCCTTACTTCTGGCTTGCTAGTTCAGTCTGTCTGTAAAGAAAAGATTATTAATTTCCAAGCGATTTTTTTATTATACTTTCCTCACAAACATTTATGCATTTTTTTTACAACCCTGAGCGATGTGGCCATTATGTTGTCCTCAGTTTTGAGGTGGAGAAAAGCAGCAAAACTTGGATTAATTTGGAGCAACAAGCCCCAATTTGCCACGATGGATCACCAGGGACTTGATTTTTCAAAGTGCTTTTCACCAATTTGTATCCAAAAAACTTGCTGACAGAGGACTGGTTTAACTTCTTGTCAGTGGAACAATAGTGCCATCAGGTGGGCAGGACGGTGAGTGATTCCGTGGAGAATTTTGAATGTACTGCTATTTCAGCAATTCAGACACATCTTGCATCCACTTGATCTTATATTAAAATTGGCAGCTTAATTAATGCTAGGTCCTGCCATTTAAATAGCGTATGAAACGTAATCAGTTGCATAAAGAATGACATAAAAACGTATGGAGCAGTAAATACACCTCTTCATTAAATACCACTGCTACCAGTTACCATAACCAGGTTTTACACCAAGGCATTTTATTAATTCTACGTTTTTACAACAGGTACTAGCTGTTTATGCAAATATTAACAATTAAATGACCCACAGAGATGATTTTAATTTCTCCTTCTCTTGATATTTTTTACTAGAATCTTTAATGCCCAAAATTCAAATGAGCAGAGCGGATTCCAATTCAGTCTCCCAGTGGTATAAGGACCTTCTGCTTAAAACATCGGGGAAGGTGATTTAAGTAGTGCTTGCACTACTTCAGATGTTTTCCAGCAATATGAAATCACTTGCCAGCAATTGTTCTCCCAGGGTACAAAATGTGTAAATAAATAGTAGGCTTGCAGTAGGAAAGATTGTTTATGGCACAGATGTCTTGGGTCTTTATCTTGGCTGCTTGTTAAGATTTGACCAGGGCTTGAAACTCTGAAAAAGAAATAGAAGAATAATAAGATTAATACACATTTTGTAATAGCACAGTCAAAAACATATTTAATTTTTAGAGTTAAAATTGGAAACTAATGATTCTTCATCTGATAATCATTGTATACTCATAATAGTAAATACTTAAGGCAGAGAAAGCATTGCATTTAAGTGTCACATTGTACAGTGGTTCAATTGTAAAAAGCAGTGAAATTATACACGGAAATTTTACAAATTTTCAATTTAGGTTTCAATCCTGAAAAAAGGGACTGACCACTTGTAGGGAAGGGCAGAATATGGACCAGCTGCTGTGTTAAGTCCCCTCTAGTATAGCAGACAAGAGCACCTCAGAGTCAGGTCCACAGCATCCCGCGTGTGGAGCAGGGCAGCTGCCTAGAGCAGCCATTGCAAAACCCCAGCAGCAGGTATTACTGGATTTAATGCAGTCACTCTTACCGTCCACTCCAATTCTACCATCTCCATCGCTGTCACCTGCTGCCAGGAATGCCTTGGTCTCAGCATCGGTCAGTGCCCTGGCACTGGCTGAGAAATTCTGCAGGAAAAGCCTGGTAAAGGGAAGAGGACAAACGAGTGAGATTCGCTCAGTACTGGCAGCATTTAGAGTTTGTTAGTGATAACAGCTGTAAAATTCCAAGCATGATTCAATTCTTGAGACTATATCAAAAGCTTTTTAAAATGATTTTTAATTCAGTGGCAAGCCTTCCTCTAACTTCGGTGAGAATAAGGATGAGAAAGGAAGAGAATGTTTCATCGCATGTGAAAATCCTTGATGATGTTTTGGTTTTGTTGCATTAAAAAAGACAAAATTAAAACTGGCCCCGAAGTGAAAGGATTCATCTTGCCTTGTGTTATCTTCCTTCTTTTCTCCTAAGACGTAGACTCTTAAGAGTAGCAGGAATTTTTCTAACCTTACTGTAACTTCAAAGTCAGATGAATATGATCTTCATGTGATACAAAGAAAGATGAGAGAAAAATAGTACTTTGAATTCAGTCTAGTAAAAGATCTTGGAATAATAAGAAGCCAACTCAAGCAAAACTGCTATTTTTATCTTCACAGTCTGTCAGTTATCCCTACATGAAGCGGTGCTATCAGAGTGTTTTCTCCTTGTCATCCAGCCTTTCCTTTGTTATTTGTCTTGCAGCTCCTTCAGCACAAGCACACAAACGTGCACACACACCCCATTGTCTCTCATTCAAAGAGACAGAAGGAAAGAGAATGTCACTGATTTTACCTGCATCTTGGGACAATAAAACACAAGCCTGTTGGTAACTCATTTTTTTATTTACTTACTTCAGTTCATCTTCCTCAATAAAGCCGCTCCTGTCCTGGTCAAGAATTCCAAAGACTTGGGCGAGCTGGTCTTTGGACTTGGAGTTGAGACCCACTTTGACAAAAAAGGTTTTGTAATCGAACGAATCAGCAGCTGAAATAAGCAGGAAGAGATGAAGAAAAGTAGTAAAAGATCTAGAACAAAAAAAAAGTAGCTTTTTGGTCAAAAGGCAGCAAACTATTTTACAGTACAGTGAGGGTCATTACAAGCCCCAATCTTTGATTTTCCTGAGTTTGTTTCAGATTAATGAGATTTTTCCATCAATGATCTCTCAAACCAAGGAAGATAAACATTGACTGTGATCTTCATCATACAAGAACATACATTTGTAAACAGATCCTTCACTCAAACGTAATTCACAGAACTTGATGATAAAAATTGCGCTTGTATTGAAATCACAGGAGTGTGAAAAAAACAGGATTTCAGTGCTTAAAATTGCTGCAATGCACAGGTGTTGATGGGTGCTTGTATGGGGCTGGCAAAGATTAAAACTTGCATCTGTTTCATTACCTTGCCTCCTTTTTCTCTTTTTGGTAAAATAATTAAAGCTGTAATTAGAAAAGAGACATAACGAGAACATCTTACCATGTACCCTGGAGAGGAAATCAACATGATTCTGTTCCCACTGGAATTGGGATGTTAGGGTAGTGAGGACAAGGGAATTTGACAGAAAAACTGTAAAGCCATATTTAAAACCTAAACGTTACCTTGACAGCTCTGTAGGCCAGCAGCAATTTCAGCTTCTGTCAGGATACCAGCAAGAGCCATGTCAAAGCTGCTGTAAAATGAAAAATAGTACCGGGTAGGGTTGATGCTGATCCTGCCCTGCCAGCCCACGGTGCTGCCCCGGGGACAGCCCGGGTTGAGCCCTGGGGCAGTGGCAGCCCAAGCCCCTGGGAACCAGGGGAGTCGACTGATACACGTCATGCATCTGCCTCACTCTTATCTCTAGATAAGTCTTCAGGTGCACAAGCTGAGGACAAAATCAGACATATTTATACAACTGCACAGCATTTGGGGATCTTTGGTTGATCCATGCATTTTTGTGTGGATTATTGTGATGTCTTCCAAAGCTCCAGAGGAAAGATTGAACTCACCTTGCCACTTAGTTTCTCCTAAGCCAAGAACTGAAAAAAGATCTGCAGAGTCCTCTTGACTTAATTCTTTTTCAAATGACAGAGATAATGACTTATATAGACCTTAGTTAAGTCCTCTTGACCTTTTACAGAAGTCCTAGAGCCACGTGATGGCTCTGATACCCAGGGGATAAATTACTGCGGCTGACAAGACCTGCTAGCTAATCAGATTGATATTTATATCCCAAAGGAATGTGCATGGTGTTTTAGACAATATATAAGGTTTATGCCATACAAAGTAAATCCTCTCAGCTTCCACCTACTCTTAGGCTAGGGAATGATTTTTAATCTGTGAATGAAAAAATATAAATTGTTTTTATTGCTTAATGATAGCTACAAATGGACATCTTCATGGTAGACTTTGACTTCTAAGGGCCCGATCCTGATAGGAATTACCCATAAAACATTACTTCTGCAATTGCCCTAATTCTCTTCAAATAATACTAATGCTGATGCATTTGTAATAGATATATCTGACATGCAAGTAGAATCTCACAGATAAAACTTTCAATTTTTAATCAGCCCAAAGTATTTTTAATAAGCTGTTTTATAAACTTTGGTTACCTAATTACTGAAATATGTACTTTAGACTATAAAAGTCTCTATATTGAAGACATTTGCTCAGTATTAGTTCATTGCATGGTGCACATTTTAAATCACTGTAATAAAGTGTGTCCATTTAGAGAATGAAGGTTGTCAGTTGTTCAGCAGCACACAGGAGTGGTAGATCTGTGATACTTAGCTCTTTCTTACTGTACTGAGAAAATAAACTCCTGTAAGGATTCAAACAGAAGCTAAACTCAGGTTGGAGCTTTTCTCACACTGGTTGTTCATAGGATCCTCGGCTATCTCATGAAATCTGTTGGAACTTAATGGCCTTGAACATGGCTGCAATTGGCCAATGGTGTAAAAAGCCTTTGGGAGAACATTTCACACCTACCCATACATAAATGTGCACGGGAATTTCAGTGTGTGCATTGTAGATGTCAGTAATATTTGAGTAATGCCATTACATTTAAAATAAAACCTAACACTTGGTCATTATAACAGAAAGCTGCCATCTTTTCTTTCAGAAATTATATACACGAAAATACAGACAAAGCCCCTTCTCACACATCTTAGTTTCCCTTAACAGACAGAATCTGACAGATTATCCAGGAAATAATCCTTGTGAGAAAACCACATTGAGCTTGCAAAGTGTTTACTGATGGTAACAGTTTTTGTGTTTCTGTGGCAAACCGGAGCTTGCCCATAGATGGCACCAAAGACAGTCGAGTCCAGCCGGGAAGTCTCTGCAGGGCACTTGGGGTGAGAGAGAGCCCAGGGGCTGAGCATCAGAAGGGGTTACGGGTGGTTAGCGGTTCAGCAGCAAGGCAGAGAAGAGCAAGGAATAGATATTTAAAAAGAAAAAAGTCTGGTCTACCAAACCACTGGAAAGACTGGAATATAAACAGACTAAATTGAAAACTCAGAAATAATTCTGGGGGGCTTTTCTTTAGTGATGATTCGGAAGAATAGGTTTTTTCATCTGTCTAACAAACCCAGGTGTTACAGTCTGTCAGAGACATCATTGCAAATGTAGGATCAGTTTGTTCTGGAAGCCTGGGAGTTGGAGCAAAAAGTTAGTACCTGGGAAATACCAGCTGATGAGTATCTAGTTGGGATGAAACTGATATGTATTTGCACATTCTACTTTGACATAGTTCCCCTTTGAACTTGGGGTCAATGGTATCTTTGTAACTGCAGAGGAAGGCATTGCCTAGGGGTACTGTCTTTCATGTTGTAACCTGGGTGGTGATCTGGTTTTCTTTTCTGGAGCTTGATATACAAAAACTCTGATTTTCTTGTTTTCATGAGTGTAAGACGTGTTGATGAGCAAATCAAAAGTTATGGAGCAGCCCTATCCCAGCTGCTGGATTGCTTGCTTTATCGACCTCCGGTGCAGACAGTGTCCCACAAAGTTCATACCGTCATGCTGTCTGTCGGGGCTTGCAAGCAAAAGCAATGTAGAAATTAAGCTTCACACAGTGTGAACACTTTAAATTATCAGCATCCACTGACTAAAAAGGTTTAAAATATATGAACAATTAAGCATGAAAATGTTAGGTACACATCTGTTGAGGGATTTAATCAAGTTGCATCTATTTCAGTAACCCATTCCAGGAAATGAATCCAGCCTTGGCCCTCTCTGCCCACACTGTTTGTGTGAAGAGCTCCAGGCACCTCTGATGGTGCCGCAGCAAAGATTTTCCACATGGGCTGGCTGCTTACTCAAAGAAGAAACTTTACCAGTGTGTGTGTGTGCAATGAGTGTTCTGACATCCCCTTGCCCTTTCTGTGCTCTCTCACTTGTTAGAAGATGACTGTGAGATTTTGAACAGTTGGGGAGCTGAAATTGTATCTCAAGTTTACAAATGGCTCTAGGATGGGATTTCCAAAGGAACATGAGGTAAAGAGGCATCCAACTAAATACCAGGAGATTTTACATTATGCATCATTCTGCTCCTTTAGCAGGACAACCCAAAATTCGGTTTAAGAGCAATGGTGGGTTCAGCGGCTAGAGCACTAGGGTGGGCTTGGGATATTGGGTTCAACACCCTGGCCCTCTTTTTCTAAGAGCTTGTGTAGGACAATCAATTTCTATGCGTTTAGTTCCCACTTAAAGAGATCATAGGATGTCTTTATTTCACAAGTAGTGTGGGAGGGTTAGAGATTAACCTGCTCCCATAGGGAAATGAGGGGACCGAGGTGTGTCTGAGAAGACTGATTTTGGGCCCAGTGAAACTCAGATTTGCCACTAACATTTTGTGTTGGTCTTTTGTGTTGGTTTGTGTCTTTGTCTTAAGTGAAGGTAAAACATATAAACAACATTTCCTTTATTCTGGGAATTATGCAGCAGTATTATACTGACTAGCATGGTCTCTAAACCTGAGAACAGGTTATCAGTGGGATAATACAGGGTGTTGTTAGATCTTTTCTGATTTGATGTAGCATAAACAATTTCAAACAGAATTTTCATTTTAAACTATGTACTCAGCATTATTTTATTTGTGTACTTGGTTCATTAAAGCTTGATGCAGAGGATTTAAACCTCACTTATTAGATTGCCCAGAGAGGTTAGAGAGCCTCCATCCTTGAAGACACTCAAACTCAGTGGAGAGCAGCATGCCCTAAGCTGGCCTTCTGAGGAGGCGGCTGGGGAGAGACCTCCAGAGATCCCTCCCAGCATGAACTACTCTGATTGTGGTCACATTCTCATATCACGATTGTCTTGTTAGTACTGGTTTTCTCTAGCTCAGTGACACTGTCAAGTTCAGAGAACACTCCTGGCTATTCCCTAAGAAAATTGAAGGCTACCACTAGCTGAACTTAAATTCTTTGAAATGAACCTTCCAAGAAAACTTTACATTTTTGGAACTTGTTTCTTCAGGGTGGAAAATATTCTCCTCTACTTGGAGGAGTTTAGCTTGCATTTAGCTGTAAAAATGTGGATCCTGGTGCCAACAGAAGACTTAGTAGGGACTAGGCGTTGGTTTTGCTGAACAGTCTATGAGCTTTTCTTGAAATCATTGTAAGTGGCTGAATGGTTTTAATAAGATTTAAAACTCACCTTCTTGACAGGATTTGCTGTCTAAGAAGAAAAGATTTTCTCATAAACAAAATTTTCTAAAGTTTTATGTAAAGTTGCAGCACGACCCAGAGTTGCCTGACCCTCCGAAGGGCCTGGTTCCCCCACGGCAGCAGAAGGCGGTGATGTGCAGTTGTTCAGCATCCCTGGAACACAGGATGGGTCACTATGTAGTCCTGCATTTCTTGCATTCCACATGAACCTCAGATGTGCCCGGCATGTGGGTCTGTCAGGGTATTGTGTGTGCCAGCTGCTTTTCAGCTAGTGCCAGGTTACGCCAGTGATTAGCAGTGCGAGGAGCTGATGTATGTGTTACCTTTCTCTGGTGCTGCAGATCTGGATTGCTCTGCATCTTTTTCTTCAGCAGACAGGAAAATAAATGGGGTAAAAGGAACCAACAGAGTCTCATCATTATGCAAAATATTTCAGTGCTGCAATTAACAACAGCTATAATCTAAGCCCAGATTTAACATCAAAGGCAGTGGGGATAGAATTAGGGTTTATAGTCATTGTAATTCTGCCAAGGCTTCAGTGAGTGATTGCCAGAGTTCTTTGTTTGCATTAGCCGCCTGAGCTCTGCCCCAGCTCCTATGCACCCAGTGTGAGCGAGCGGCTCCTGCCTCACACAGTCAGCATGGAAATGCCAATGCTGAACCTTGCATGGAAGTTCCAGAAGGCTTTGTTTCTGCTCCTCTGAGAAACAGCTGCCAAATTATGTTAGAATTATCATGCAGTTTCAGCAGGGAGTGTTAAAGTGATGGTCTACTTGTGAGCTGGAACCACGGCATGGTGGAACGCAGACAGCAAAGTGTTGGTGGGGAAACTGCCAGCCCACTCGGCCAGAACCCCCAGCGTCGCCTCCGTCTGTGCATTTAACCATGGACAGGACTTACTTTGTCCGTGAATGAAGACAAAGCTATAACTAGCTCTAACTCCTGTAGGACGCTTATCAAAGGAAAGACTAGTTCTTAGTAGTTTTCAGACTTAAGAAAATTGGTAATGTTATCTAGATGATTATTTGTATAATAAATGAAAGATTGGGTAATGGCCATTATTTAGCAATATAACAGAGCTTTAAGGTAATCAAACAGCAAGACTGGCTGTTGTTTCATCTGTAGGAAACACACAAATTCACAGATGTGGCAAAATATTATTGTTTTGTACATATTAAGAGATAATAAGCAACATGTTCATGACTCACTGCAAAACCTGCAGGCACGTTGTCAGAGGGCTGTGACTTGTGGCAGTGTCAGAGTTGGGATTAGACCCTTCTCCTCTATCTCACAGCTGCCTTAGATTTCATGAAAGATAAATCTTCTTAAGGGAGAATTACATTTTAGGCCATAAACACTTTCTGATGGTACGTGCTGTAGCCTAGTGCTTCAGTTTGCAAAATTATCCACAAACTTACTCCATGCTTTGAGTTATGTGTCAACTCCTCTGAATTTTTTGCTCATGTTCTCAGGGTTGGGACTTAATCTAAATTATTTTTAGCTATCTTGTTAGCATTGCTTTTCCTCAAGGATCAGAGAATTAAGGATAAATAAAACTCAATAAAATCAGTACAATTAAGCCTTAAAAGATGTAATGTTGTTTAAGATGACCAAAACTGTGTCTGGTGAGTCAGCATGGTCAAGTGTGAGGATGGAAAACCTAAACAAAATTTAAAAAAACAGTTTTTCCCCCAAGTTGTTTGTGGTTTTTTTTTAATTTTTTTCCTCCCCTCTTCCAGCCACAATTTCAACATTATGAGTGGTTGAAAATCACAAAGTGCCTTCTTTACAATGGAAATGTAACAATGCTGTGTGACCAAAACAGCTGTACATTGCAAGATTTCTCAGCAATCCAGCCTGTGGACTCAATGTAGGGGGAATTGTTAATGCCTGAAACAATATAAAAATGTACAAACACATGCTGAGTGCGAAGTGCTTGTTGGACGAGGTAATTGGAAGAGTCAATCCAAGGTTGCCTTTGGTCTAACGCTGGCTACGCCTTCACCAGAGATTGGAATTCTGTCAAGGAAGAAAATGAGAAAGGCAATGAATAAATCTAGATGAAAGTGATTTTAAACATCTTTAGAAAAAATAGATAAAAATGACTTAAACTCCTAGTCATGGAGGGCTCCCAAAGTTATAACACTGCACAAGCTACTGCTAAACTGAGATTCTGAGAGCGTAACAGATTTTTCACTCCTTAAAAAAAGTAAGTGCAGAGAGGAGGAATGCATCTGTAAATTCAGATTTGTGGGAAATCCTGAGTTAAAGGTAAACTATCTTTAACCCGTTACAAACTCTGATTATAGCCAAGGATGCAGAGGGCGAACTCAGTCGAGTCTGTAGGTTTGAATATGAGGGATTTTCTGGTTTTGTTGTTCCAAAGAAGAAATACCAGTGATGATGTAATTCCGCCTGGGAGATCCAATGGTTAAGGGCTGAGATCTGCATAATATAATGCCCTATTTGGGGCTCACAAACCCAAGCTGCTGAAGCTGCTGCTGAAGCAAATTCCTCCAGCAGTGCATCTCCCTCCTCCGGGGCCGGGCTAAGATTAGCCCCTGTGTCTGTTGGAGTTATTGCCACCTGTCCCTGTTCGGCTGAGACAGCCCCTCTTCACTGACTTCAGCTCTAATATATGATGCATAATGGCCTATTTTCCCTTGCTGCAGTTTCTGAAAGAAATATCCTGGCCAATTCACATCACCCCTGTGAGGCTTTCTTTAGGAATTTGATTTGGTTTCTCGTAGAAGGACTGCCCAGTGACATTTGCCATTCAGATAATTCTCCAGCACACAATTCTGTGCTGCACTGAGCAGTTCTAGCCTTGACAAACAATACCAGCCTTATTCTACATCACTGAATTCACCGCTCAGGAATATTTGCCAACCTTCGACAGTGGTAGATGAAGAAACAAGTTTATGTAGGTGGAAGCCTGTTTAAAAATGGAAGTGTCATATGGCCAGAAGTGCAGAGCATCTATTGCCAAAATGGAAATTCAGAGAATGAATAGGTGTTGAGGATGGTTTAAAAATCTGGTGCATTGTGTCTGTGGATCAGACATACAGCAGAGTTAATCCCAAAGCTGCTGTTACTGATTTCAGGAACAGGCTCTACACTGGGCCTAAATGTCCTGTTGCTGCAACAGAGACCAAATGAGAGTAAAGCTGTGAAAATAAAGGAGTATTCGCTAGTATAGAAATTGTGGCAGAAAGTACCAGCCCAAAGTACTTGGATGTGTTCTTCATGCCACAGTTGAAATGCAGCCCCAAACGCATGCATTTTAAAACACAAATTTTATGAAGTTTCCAAAAGCCTTACCTTCCACCCCAATTTTGCCATCACCATCAGTGTCACCTGCAGCCAGAAAAGCCTTGGTCTCCGCAGAGGTGAGGACTCTGGCACTCGAAGAGAAGTTCTTCAGGAACAGTCTGAAAGAGCACAGGGTAGAGAACTGAGAATAAAACTGAAGTTGTATTCTCTGAAATGCCCTTGACACCCAGAATGTAATGCCTGCTCTGATCTCCTGAGGAAATCCACACAGATTCAAAGAAAGGCAAGGAATTGAGTCTTATTTTTAAAATAACTGCAAGTTTCTTCTAGGACACTAAGTGAGTTCAAAGTTTTACGCTGTTTGAAGAAATACTTACTGAAGCTCCTCTTCTTCAATGAAACCACTCTTGTCCTGATCCAGGATTCCAAAAACTTTCTTTATCTGATCAGGAGTTTTGCTGGATAAACCAACCATGGAGAAGAAAGACTTGTAGTTGAAGGAATCGTCAGCTGGAAGAAACAGAAGTTGTTTAAGTATTTTCCCTTGAAGTAGTTACTACTGCATGTATTCCTCGGGAACATGTGTGGCTTTTCTGAAGCATCAGCCTGCTCCTTTATCTCTTGTTCCCCAGTGTAGTAAAACAGAAGATTGGGTGGATAATTTCCTGTTTTAATCGCCCTGTGCCTGTGCTCATATATCCCTTCAGCCAGTTGGAAGCTTTCTGCTCCAGCACGCACTCTGCTGAACCAGGATTTAAGCAATGTGTCACATGCAGTTAATAACAAATATTTAGAGGGTGTTACTGTGGCTACAGACCAACTCCTATAATTCTTACTTACTCTTCACTTAGTCCTTTCTGTGGTGGAGAATTTGGTAGAAAAGTAAGTAATTCACAGTCTTAAACCAGCTCTTTGAGCAATTGGAAAATTGGCTTGGTCTGGCTGAGGATCTCTTAAGAGAATTGAGACTGGTCGTGGCTTCACAAATGGCAGGGGGTTGGAACTTGATGATCTTTAAGGTTCCTTCAAACTCTAGCCATTCTATGATTCTATGAAATGACACTGTGATTCTGCAAGCCAAGGCTTTTCTTGACATGTTGCAGGAAAAGGCTATTTAAATATAAGTCTTTAACAGGTTTAAAAAGTTTAGAATGAAGCCAGCCCTAACCAAAACTGTGGCCCTTTAATTGTTGCTCTGTGTTTCGGGGAATGTTACACCGAATAACCACTTGTGCGACTCCATGAATTCGAGGGGCTGTATTTTAATGTAGCTCGAAAGAGATCTCACGGGGAAGGAATCCAAGGGAAAATGATAGGCATGTCATCTTAAGACATAAAAATGATATGCATCTTCAGGCTGCAGAGAGACCAATCCTTACCCTGGCAGCTGGAGAGAGCAGACTCGATATCTTTAGCAGAGAGGATGTCAGTGATGGCCATTGTTGAGCTGTAACATAAATTAGATGTGAGCTACTTAGTCATTAAAATGACTCCTCTACTTCTTTCACAGCTGTTTGGAGTTGCTGCTATGACAGTGTGTGATAGGGGAGACGTTACTGATCTCATGGCAAATGAGGGGTGTCAGGGGCTGGTCCCTGCTGGAGCGGGGTGAGGAAGGGGGGCTCTGTGGGAGAGCGTGGGGTCCAGCAGGGACCAATGCTCTGCTGCAGGGGAGGTGTCTGGCACCACAGAACTTCATGGCTTCCTGGAGGTGGATTATTACTCAATTAAAATCCCCATATATTTACATCATGCATAAAAGATAAGGCTCCATGTGTCCCCTGGAACCTATATCTGGAATAAATCTACTAATACTATCAATACATGTATGAATACAAGAATGAAATTAGTGCAGAATAAGTAATAATAATTTTACTCATTTGAAGGAAATCTAACTTTGGAAAGTAAGTTCCTCTTGTTTGGTTGCAACAATAAATGTAACTACACAATAAATTTGGCTTGCTGGGCTGCTGCATCATTAACAGATTACATGTATGATAGCTTTATAGAAGGGTTTTCTTAAGTCTGTTGTGGGGGTTTGGGGGGGTGGTTGTTTTGCTTTCTTTTTTTATTCCATACGAGTGATAATAAACCAGATTTTTTTCCAAATTTTGGCATTTCAGTTTATTGATGTGCTTAGAACAGAGGTATTGAGACTTAATACTCCTCCCTAATGGAGTGGAGGAGGTGCTTTCTTCTGATACAGCAGCATTTGACAAAAGATACTCTTTGTCCCGTTCAGCCACCAGCAGCTGCAAGAGTTTCCCAACGTAATACATATCGCTTAAGAAAATGCTGCAGGGCCTGAATTTCTAGTCTATTTTTTAGTGTGAACATAGCACTGATGCATTTACAGTTTGATAAACTGCACTTTAAACCTTGGGACAATACTGCAAAGCAGTGCCATGTTAATGAAGGAAGAGGAACTGATAGAAAAGCTATTCTTGAAAGGCAGAAGAGAACAGACGTGTCTTTTCATGAATCTCTCGCTGCTCTTCAGCAGCATCACCCCTCCTGGCTGAGCAGGGAAAGCAGCATCCCGGAGGAAGAATCCCTATTTCCAGTCTGTGTGCTGGTCTGAGATCTCCACACAAGTGGGAACTGCCCTCACTAGGAAGTGTCTGCCTCCGGGAACCTGCCGGTCCTTTCAGTCCCCTTCTGAGTGTCTCGGGGGGTGTAAGGAGACAAGGGGACATGCTCCTGCCGGTGGCAGAGCACTTCTCCAGCCAGGGCTGAGGAGTGACTTCTGGTTTGTCCCAGTGCCTTCTTGTGCAAAGTACTTCCCCCTGTCAGCACCAGGCGAGGTAGTTTGGATCTCTGCCACTCACCTCATTCTCACTGCTGACAGCATTAAAAATGGGGGAGAGTTGAAGGAAAACCTAAAAATTGCAGCATGGTCTCATTTGTTACAAGGAGCATCGTTCCTGTCTTTTTCCATCCCATGATCTCAATGCTGATTCTATTCTAAGTTAGCTTGTGGAAAGGACCAGACATGCTGGAAGCTGACAGAACAGACGCTTTAATTGCAAAGGCGCTTTCTGGTTAAGGAGCCTTTTCTTTTGTGTTTCTGTTTCTGCAAGCAGAGTATCTAATGAGCTTACCTTTGTGGTCTTCTCAGCGGGGTAAGGAGGCGGTCTGGTTGGGAGGGACGTACTTGCCGTGTGTCTCCCCCAGAGCTGAGCTTGCATATATATACTTTAAGTTGTATACCATATACAGATTTTAGATTTCAGCGTCACGGAGGGGGAATGGTGTCAAATGAACTTGCCGAACTAATCATCTTGCACTATTTTTATCTCAAGAGAATACATATGATATTTGCAAACGAAACAAGATAAGTGGCTAGATAGGCGAAAAGGACAGAGTCGTATCGAATTTCTTCTGATTTAAGCAGAAAATACCAACTTCTCCATATGATGCAAGGCAGAAATCCCCCCCGCCCCACTGTTGGATGTGCTTCATCTGAGGAATCTTCTAGCTTCTGAAGAGATGCTTCTGAAGTTATCTGTAGACACTACATGTGATAGACTTTCATCATTAGAGCACTGAACAAAAAGAAAAATTAAAAATGTCCTGTTCAAATATTGTTTCTGTGGCAAACCATTAGGGAAAATAATAGTACTGTTGTCTCCCAAAAGGTCTGGTCTGTTGTTGTTTTGAAAAAAGCACAACACGGTGAATTTGTTGCTACAGGAGGTAAAATAATATTATGTCAATCTCTGGAACAGTTGGTTGGGGGAGGGTATTTCGTCTGGTATGTTTCCAGAGAAAATCTTTGAATTCTGAAAGGTTTTGACATCCTGTTTAGTCGTGTGTGTATGAAGCAGAGGGCTGTGATCTACCCAGCTGTCTCTGAGACAGAAGCCCCTGAGCCCCACATGAGAGATCTTTGCTTTCAGAATAGAGAGAGAAATTTCGGTGGCAGCATCACGGCAGGGAGCGAGGAGTGTCTTTGGAGTTTTGTAGCCAACCTGCCGGTCTCCCGTAGTTAAGTCATTATGGTTTTTGGCAGCACTGTTTCCAAGGGTTCCTTTGTGCTACTTACCTTTTTTTCTCTTTTTTTATATTAAAAATTTGATGCATATAAACAATTTGATGATCTCAGTTTTCTTTCCTGAATGTTGAAGCCTGAGTGGGTGAGGAGCCTTGACCTCACTTGTGGCTTGAGGCAGAGAACAGCGAGAGACAAGTCACTTGGATGGCATCGTGGCCAGGGCATGGTGAGGGGTGACAGTGCAAGTGGCATCATGGCTTGAGGTGATAGTGCAGAGGCTGCCTTAATGTCATCTTTTTTTCAGAAGCATTGCCCTGTAAAGGGAAGGTAAGCCCAGTCAGGCACAGAAGCCAAGGGCCAGTGACCCCCAGTGCCAAGCTGAGAGCGGCGGGTGGTACCTACAAGCCCTCTGTGCATCCAACACGACAGTGGCTGGGGACAGAGGAACAAAGGACACTGTGTGTGGAGAGGGTGGGGTTTCGCTTACTGCAGAAAGCATGAGAAAAATTAGTGCTACAAACGTCTTTTCTTTT
Organism: Tringa tobata; assembly: GCA_033628505.1. Taxonomy (NCBI): domain Eukaryota; kingdom Metazoa; phylum Chordata; class Aves; order Charadriiformes; family Scolopacidae; genus Tringa; species Tringa tobata. The sequence goes on from JAHREE010000141.1 coordinate 227,269, forward strand.
TAACAATTTCTACATGTCTGTTCTTCATGAAAATTTCAGACACAGATAATTACAGAGCTGTGGGTTAAGAATTGCTGTGGAAGATGTCAGCGTCCCCAGTTTTCCGAATGGGTTGTTAACCAGCTGACACTGAAAAATTTCAGGAAGAATTTCATGGATAGATATTTAATACTGGCTCTTGTTGCCACTGGTGACATCTGGTAGAAGGGTTACAAATATCACTTTCCCCCCTCAAACTCTCCTAAGAAATGACTTCTACTCTCCATGGGAAAAGAATTCCTCTCCCTTGTGCACACAGCAGCCTTCTCTCCCCCTCCAATTCGGAAAATTGCCTACATAGTGCCAACAACTGATGTGAAGTAAGTAGGACGTCCGGCATAAAAGCTGGTGGCATGATATGACCTAATGAAGCTAAGTTAAGGGGAAGGCCAAATTCTGCTGAAACTCTTGGACTGCAGGAGTCTACACGGGAATTTGGGCTCTGGTGTCTATTTCAGAGAATGCATTTGATTTTAGATGCAATGGCTTCTCATTTTGCCCAGAGCTAATTCCACATATGTTAACCCCTCGCCCCCACTCTTCCCTTTAAAAATAGCATTGATTGCTGTTATTTCCCTTAATGCCTGTGGACTGTTGCCATTAGTTTGAACTTTTGTATGTGAATCACATAAGGATGCAGCCTTTAAAAGTCTGCTCGGTTTTCTATGAGGCTTCAGCAAGATGATTCCTTTTGTTCTCTGAAATGTTAAGGATAAAGCATGAACATCAAATGATTTATGGCTCTAGTCTGTTGAGCTGCATTCAGACTCCAGCAGATTTTGGAGTCCCTTTTGCAGTGAGGTTGGAGGCAGAGAGATCCAGAGCACATGCACTGGCTGGTGGGGTGAAATGCACCGGGATCATGTAACTCTATTTACAACCTTTTTATTTTCAAGCCCTTCCTTAGAGATCGCAAAAACATCTGTCTGGTCATTTTTATTTTCTTAAATCAAATACTGCTAGTAACTTCCCAGCTGCCATCCAGCATGGCAGAGCAAGCAACTGGGGAAGCAATAAAAGGCAGGGAGAAGATACCCCTTTCTTTCAGGCTGTCACGTTACCACTAACAGCAGTTTCAAACCCTGGGACTGAGCCTTTCTCTTTGCTGGAGTCTCTGGCTTCAGAGGGCTCTGCAATCGAACACTCCTCTCTTCTTGCTTTATTCCTCCCAGTTTCAAGCTTAACTTTTCTAACACCTGGAGTTACCTCTCCAGGTCAAAAAGCTGTATTTTAGGTCTTCATAAGTTCTGTGGTTGTTCTAGAATATATTCTTGTCATTCTTCTTTCAGTCCTGATGTGAATCCTATGCAGCAGAATAACAAAAATACCCTAAATAGTTGTGGTTGTCTACTTAAGTTTAAATAAGTGTGCTTTGCTGCCCTTGTGTCTGCCTGAAGTCGTTTTCCCTGAATGCTTATGGCAGGGATATCCATAGTCACCAGCCAAGGAGCAGAAACCACTGTATGTAATGTGTTTAACCTATTGTTAAATGACACGGGAACAGGGAGAGTGGGATATTCATTCGGCTTGCAATTTGCTTTGGGAATATCTGAGATGAAAGGAATTGTGCGGGTGTAATTTAGTGTAACTGTATTAATGCATCATGCGCCTGTCATTTGAGGAAGGTAACTCTTGGAGTGATCTGGAACTATTTGTAAATGATTTTAGGTTTATATTACTTAATCTAATATCTGTAGACACCTCGTAGCTACCCCTCAGTAAAACACTGAAAAACACCAGAACAGTTGCTATGGGGTGAGGAAGCCGTATGTGGGAAATACACCAAATAACATCTGTTTTATTTTTGCAAACTTGAATGAATCACAATAATTCAGTAATTTATTTTTCACCCGCTGTCATTCTAGTCTCAAGTGGCTTCAGCCTCCGAGGTAGATTTTCAGAGATGCTAAGAATTTACAAGGTAACTTTTCAACTTCAGGTGCCCTTTAAAGTACTAATTGACAAAATTTCTTCAGTCATGTTTTTCTTACATGTGTAAAGTGTAATTTTAAGCCAACTGTAATGTTTACATCAATCAGACAATTTCTGGAACTCAGCAGCCTTCCTTAGGCCTTCGTTAGACATTGCCAACAAACAGCAAGGCACTGACCATAATTAGAGTGAGGACTATAGAAAAGTAAGCTGAATTAATATGGAAATCAGAACTAGAGACATAATGGCATCGGATATGAAAGCATCAAGTCTTTACAAACAAGAATTCATTGAGCATTTGAGAGCTAAGCCTGGTTTAATCAAATGGTGCATCACTAAAGGGATGCCACTGTTCAGATACTGAAAGGGCCAGTGGGATAAAAGGACAGACACGGGCGTTGTTCTCCCCGTACAGAGCGGTGTTTGTGCTATAGCTCCTGAGTAACACCAGAGTCAGAGAGTCCAGGCATCTCAAGCTTTATTGTGTAGTGTGGGACAACACAGACAGAAATGTGAGTTGTTATTCTTTTATGGATATATTCACTATGGATCCTATCAGCAAATTGCTGCAGTCAGGAATTGTAGTCTATTGATAAATTCACATGTCAGGCTTTCCTTGAATGGCAATGGCCTCCATCTCCGCTGGATTATAGCACTGATTGCACTTTACTAAAAGCACACATTTAAAAAGGGTTTCTTTTTAAACTGGAAAGTTCAGGAGGGAAAGGCTAAAAGAAGCTCTAGGGCAGGAGGCCTGTCTCCTTCCCAACAGCAATTTGAGTCTGGCTGTGGCTGGTTAGCTGCTACAGCAGAAAATGTCCTCACGCTGTTCAGAAGTGGGCCATGAGCTCTTGCTCACATGCAGTGAGTCCTACCAGCAGTAGGGGAGACACTGACTACAGCTCCTGTCCTCTGAGACAACTCGCAGAGTGGCACTAAAATACAGAGATGACAAATAGGTGAACAAAACTCTTGAGATTCTTGGATAAATCTTAGATTTTTTAAAGGATTTGTCTCATCATTTTTTACCTTTTCCATTTGGATATACTGTATAGCAACCTCCAGATTTAAAAATCCAGAAGGTGAGAGCAGAAGGTATCCTGCTGATTCCCGAGTTCTCCATTGTGCCTTGCCGTTCTCTGAGCAGAGGTGGATGGAAGCAGGTGTTAAGCAGAATATGTGCTAAAGTACTTTGCTGAATTTGAAAAGTGAGAGCCAATGTATCGTATGTCCTACACAGTGCTGAGCTGGGCTGGACAAGCTGTAGTTCTGGTCAAAATTTGCACTTAAAATTTTTGCTGGAATGTTAATTACTTCTGTGCACAATGTGTTATTACTGAAATTTGATTATCATATGAATTGTGAACCATTTACTAAGCAGTGCTCCAAAGCTGTCATCTCAGAACACCACAGCAGGGTAATTTCAGAATACCAAATCCCAGCCATTTCCTGAAAGTTACAGCTTTATAAAACTATTCAACAGCAGTGTTGAAAAATGCGTGCTAATCAGTGCAGATCTCCATCACAGAACCTAATAATTGATGGTGCCATCAACAGCAGAGACAGTCATTTAAATTATGAATGCTTCTGGTTATGAATGATGGAATGTTCTGGCATAGGAATTAAAGTGTATGCATTATTAGAACTAGTAGAAGAATTTGAGATGTGCTTTGGATAAAAGTACAAGGTAGACATGGTTTAATGTTCATGAATATTGAGGTAACCCAGCCCATTTTTCTGTGAAATATGTAGGTACTACCAAACAGATAGAGAACCATCTACTGAATAATGTTTGAAAGTTGTTCTAAGCCTTGCTGAAGTCAGTATATAAGGCCACCACTCCTACATTAAAATATCTGTAAGTAGTTATGTCAATGCCTTTATGGATGCAGGCAGCTGGAATGATCAACTTCATCTTTGTCAATCTGTTCCAGTTGGATGGAGCCAGTTTGGGAGCTTCCTGATGAGGGGGGACTCTGGTGGACCTGGGGGAGAGTGACTTCCTCCAGGGGGTGACCTGCTGGTCCAGGGCATTTCTGTCATCACCGTCATGGGCAGAACACGCTGCTATTTAGCGCCCAGGAATATGGACAGCATTGAGCGAAGTGTTGGTAACAAAACAAAGGAAAACATAGAAGCTCATCTTCTGCTGATAGGGCCAGCAGGTCGCCTTCCAAAAAGAGGATTTCCTTTGGGTGAGTAGAATTGGATTTCACCCAGTTTTAAAACTAGAAGTACGAAAAACATGATCTGATAATCAGGCATCACTTTCACGGTGTCGTGGTGTCCTAATTCTGCCAGTTCTTCAGAAAGCCCTTGGAGTTTTCCGAGGAAAACTGTGTAAACAGTGACAGTGGCAAAAATAGCTATTAGAGAAACAAACCTGGTCAGTAAAATGGAAAATGAAATGCAATCTTCAGAGGTTAAAATGCTGTAAGTCCCTTTCCACAATTGTTTATATGCTTTTCTACTTAGGGAAACATCCACAGACCTCCTGGAGACTGCACTCTGGAGTGTCCCCTGCATCGGGATAGTGGCTGGGAGGTGGGACTGGAGAGTGCTGGCTCTGGGATGAGGCCACAGAGCTTTGTCCCCATTATCTCAGCATCTCCAGTAAGCCCAGTTAGAGCCCAGTGCAGCTGGTAGAGAGTGCCGAAGCCATCATGACAGAGCCCAGCTCTGCTCTGCAGTGTGCCTCTAGGAAGGAAAACAGCCTGAAATCCAGCTTTCTCAAAAGAGCAAACTCTGATTTGAGACACTGCCTCATTCCATGTAACTGAGAAGAGTTTGAGCTTTTTCTTGTTTCTATGAAATAACCCGGGTAAGCCCCATAGAGGTAGAGCAGTGGTGGGTTCCCCTGCAGCGCTCTCACCACACGTACTCCAGAGCAGGCACAGGGCTGGGGTGACCCTACAGCCCTGCTCCCCTGGGAACCCACCGCTTCCTCGCTTGTGCTGCCACAGGCTTGGGGCGAGACATTCAGGACTGAGCTAACACAGTTCCTCAGCTCTCTGCATCCAGGGAATGCTGAACACATGCGGAGCAGATGGGAGAGATTAAAAAACCATAGAATTATAGATGAGAAATGTTCACAGTTAAAGTGACAAACAGGAGATTTCTGTGTATGTCTCTTTCCTGATTATTTTGAAGGGTGTTAGGGTGAAAAAGGCTTAACATACAAAAACTTAACTCCATTTAGAATCAAATTAATTTGTCTCAAACAGTGCTTTTCAAAATGATCTTTGTTTCCCTGCACTCCAGGGGAAAAGCAAAGCACAAGCAAATCAGTTTGTTTAACTCCGCCACTTAGTTTAGGACCATTTTAAGTTGTCTGATGAATTTGGTAATTCAGCTTGTCCTCTACTGTTTCAGCTACTAAGGAAATTCCAGTTCAGGTCTGCTGGATCAGATATCCTGTGTCTCAGCTGACCCAAAATCCCCATGGTGGCTTTAGCACCATTCTTAAGAGAACCATGCAGACTTAGTGACTGACAGGCTTGTTTACCTGATCACGGCAGAGGATTGACTTTAAAAGATAATGGCATCAATATTAGAAACCTCAGAGTTAAACAGAATTAAAGGACGGTGTCTTTAACAGTCTTATTTTTTGCTGCTATTTATTAATAAAAATTAATTAAGTAGAAAATAACAGCTGAATGGATCCCTCTTGTTGGTGAGAAATTCTCTCCACCAAAACTGTTAAGTGAAAAGTAGAAATCTTTCTAGGGCCCTTACATGTTTTTTTCAAAACTCTGGTCTCTAAGGACCATGTCTGTTACTCCCACTGGGCTTATACTGGGCAAAGCTGAGTAACTCTCTGGCCCGTGCCGCTGGGCGCACTCTGGTGCTCCTGGTGCTCCTGATGCAAAAGCAGCAGGACAGCCTTAGGAAGGGCCACAGACCGGGCTCCAGCCCCGGGTTCTCTGAAGGTCCAGGCTCTGGGCGACTGGACAGACCCGCTCTGTGTTGAGGCTGTTTTTACAGATCCCTGGCAGGGTGTAAAGTTACAGACTGGTCAGTGCAGATAAAGCTGACACATGCTTTCAGGCATAGCGAGAGTTTAGGGCTATATTTAACAAAAACACTGAGTTCTGTGTTTGGGTAATCACTCTGCATCCATGCCCAAAAGAGTCCCTGGAATCCAGATTCTCTCTTCCCCTGTTGATCAGATCCCACATACCGGTTTCAAATTTTGTCAGATTGTGCTTGTTTGGGGAGAGGTATGGCTTTGAGGTAAACACATGGAAGATACTTCATTTAAATGCATCCAGTTTTTAACCCTGAAGGATTCACTCTCTTTTCTCCATAGTGTTGGTAAAAATGCAGCATTGTATTTCCTTTCTTCCCATGCGGGTGAGGAAGTGCAGTGTTGACAAGTAAGGGAGAGGAAGGGATTTTCTGAGGATGCCTGGAGCATACCTTTGCACCAGAGCTAGCAGTGTCTCCTGCTCAATGGGGACAAAACACCTATGTTTTCTTTATCTCATAGTTGATAACATCATCTACTAGAGCTAGGTTTTTGAAGAGCTGCATTCTGAATACTGAGGTTTAAAAATCTGTCTGTAAATACCATAGTAGAAGCTGCTGGTACAGTGGAAGACCTGGGCAAAGTGACTCTTCTTAACATTGGAAATTAAGCCCACTCCCCAAACAACTGTAATGCACTGTCTGCATTGTGTCAACTTTTAAATACAAGCAATTAATGTTCTAAAGTCTATTTCTTTGAATCATATGTGGCAGGAATCTTTCCCTGGTGGGGACGGCTATTTCTGTTCTGAGGAACGCTGAGCACTTTCCAGATCTTTCTGAGTTTGCATCATCTGACATTTCTGCGGGTGACGTTTGCTCAGGAGTGAGCTGGATTGTAAATTCTACAGCTGTGAAGTTATAGGAAACAGGAGTCTTGGCTAATTTCTAAACAGAGCTCTGGAAAGGAGTGACTTGGAACTTAATGAATAGAGATTGTGGAATCAATCTCTGGATTAGTTTTGATTCGGGCAAAATGCCTATATAACAAGGGGTTTGTATTGCATTAGTAAGTATGACAACACTGAAATTTATTACCCGCTCCTACTTCTATTATTTTTCTGTGCTTTTCATTCTGATAAAACTTCTGAGTTTCTCAGCATTGGGATTGTGGCCTTGACTTAGTGTTTGTATTTAAATCCTCCCAACTGAACAACTGATGAAGAAATGATCTTTTGAAGTCAGTAGCACTTGGAAGGGATTTTCCCCGGTGCACAGAAGGACAGGCTCTGTATGTGTGTCTTAGCTAGGTCAGACTTTTATGATTTTTTGTATTTATAGCTTTATAAGAAGAGGCTGCTCAGAGAATTGCACTTTATAGCAACTGATAGTAACCAGGTGGTTTTATCCTGCGTTAAGGAATCCCTCTGATGAGAAACAGTTTTTCTGGGTGAATGAATCTATTTAAAATCTGAGTGTGTCTCACCCTGCATATCCCTCTGCTCTGCCTGAAGCCAGCCCTGTCCCTGTGTCCCGCTGGTCCATGTGGCAGTGACAGTGGCTTTGGCTGAGGAGAGCAGGACATGGCTCTTCCAAAGCTGCTGCTGGCGTTTCTGCCTCGGCTGGAGAAGAGAAGAGACTGCAGAATGAAATGAACTTTCCCTTACAGGGATCGATACAGTGCACAGCCTGCACAGTCTCCCTGGGTCCAAGGCAAGGAAATTCCATGGATTTGTACAGGGACTGGAGTAAGAGTCAGTCTCCCAAGCAGAGCAATCATTTATAAATTATAGGGACAAACATATGATATTTATAAATGCCTACTATACTTCCTGTTTCCACTGAAGTCAATGGCAAAATTCCCATTGGCTTCAGTGCCAAGAGAATCTGGACCACAGTAAGACAAACGTTTTCCATTAAAATTATGATATAATTAGCATTGGGAAGCTGCTTAATGAGGTGGATCTGATAGCTACAGAAGCTGTGGATCATTAGTATGAATTGAGTCTTTGTTTCTCTACTACTTTAATTTAAAATTAGTGTCCTTGTTTTTACCAAGCTCTATCAATTTTTCATTGTGTACCTCTTTGTGGTCAAAGCCGCTGTGGTATCATTATTAGTGAAACCTACTTTGTGGACTCTGTCTTTGAAAAACAAAAGAAGTTTCCTATTTGTCACTTAAGATTCTGTTTCCCTGTAAGTATAACGTGACTAATCACTTTAATGATTTTAAAAGGTGTTGTATGAATTTGGTAGTTACCATTAAATATTCTGGAGAATAAGAATTGTACTTAAGGACTGGCCAATCCTTTTATTGTTAGGTTTTCTGTAAGTTCTTTATTCTGTTAAAATCAGAATTTTTTCTTACATTAGTCCCAAGTCCTTGCTTATCCCTGCCTATTGACAAAGCTTCGTCTGGAAGTCAGTTGAACTTTTGTCTGAATTAGGGCTGGTTTATGATGGATTCTGTCCATGTATGAATTTTCCCAGTTACCAAGATGATAGTTGTTTTTTTAAACTGAAGTAGTTCCATCTGTTCTGATACATGAGACAATAACAAATAGTGAAGTACTCAATTCAGAAAAAATGAAATTACTAGTATTTTTTTCTATTCTACATTTTGTGCTGTACAGTTCATCTTGGGTTGGGGAGAGAAACAAATATTGTTATGGAGAGCAAGGAAACAGTGCAAATGTATTTCTGTATTTCTAATTTTGTCTTCGGGTGTTGAGTTGCCCTGGGTTAAGTTGCATAATGATAAGTAAAGCAACTGGACACAATCCAGTGCAAAGTGATGCATGAAACCAGCACTTTTCCCCCCTAGTGTGTGAAAATTTGTATCAGCAAGAAACAGATAGTCTGTGTGTAGCTGGAGAACTGCCTGCACTTTGATACCTGCGTTCTTGTCAGATGAATCATTCTTGGGTGCAGACACAAGATCCTGGGCTCACTGAAGCGCAAAAGTGACACGCTGACACCGGGCAACATTAACCCTCCGCCTTCACCGCTCTGCACCAGCCTGGCTCCCTCAGCGGTGGCCCGGGAGGAGCCGTGGACGAGGCGGTGGCCAAAGCGGCCATCGTGTGGGATTACAGCGCCGTTCCATGCCCCACAAATCCCTGTGGGAGACAGGGTGAGGGCCAAGGGGGATGTGAGATCTGCTCTGTCCTGCCACAGAACGCTGCGCTGAGCTCCTCGCCGATCCCTTGGCGTGTGCTGGCCCGGGGTGGCCTGACTGTGTGGTGGCCCCAGTGGCCACTGCTGGCCCAGGGACAGGGCACGGGGCTGCCTTTCTGAGTAAAGGGCCACTCAAGGCCTTTCTGCTGGCCACCAGCTGAGTTAGTACAGGCTCAACTAGTAGCATCAAAGTAAATGCATCACTTTGTTCTTTAAGCATCTTTCACCCTGAAACCCCAACATTTGACTTTCCACCAGCCATGGACCAGGGAACCCTCATGGATAAAAAAAGCCTTTGGTGTTAAAATGGAATTACGTTTTTTAATAAATAACTTACTTTTAAAACAACCCTCCAATAGCAGAGAGAATCAGAGAATAATTTCTCTGTTTTGCCTTTTTTTAAAGTAAAGAAATGAAAGGTTTCTGTTTTCAGGCAGTTGCCCATCAGCTGCTTTCATAAAGCATAGCGTAGCAGCATCTGTGTGAAGGAAAGAGGCAAGGGTTCAGGTCAGTCTAAGCCAGTGCACAAATGTGGGTAAAGGTGATGCAGATTTGGCTGTTGCTCAGTCAGTCAGTCAGCAGTTCTGCACTCAGGTTTGTCTCAGTGTGTCTCCCTTCAATGAGCCACAAACATATAAACACATTGCAGATTTATCTTACGTGTGTAGGTGAAGATCTGGAGCCTAATTGCAATTAAAAGTAGCTGTTTATGGCTGGCTCACAGACCTCCAGAGCTTACAGGTACTGCTGAAGGTACAACAGGCCTTTGCAGAACTGCTGGGATTTTTTAATCACTGTGATTGCTTTGGGTGACAAAGGGACAGCCTAGCCAAGGGTCAGTCATGGTGTCTGTGGTGGTGTATCCCTGTGATCTCCCGGCCACGTTCGGAGATGCAGGGCTTGTTCCCAGGAGGCTGAGGCAGGGGGGTCAATTGAGTCTCCCAGCTATTTGCAGCAGATGCTCAGGACGTTGCTTTTGGAGGAGGTGGAGGAGGTATCACTTAACCTGTGCTGCTGGAGCCGTCACCTGGGGAGGGCTCTGCTCTCGCCATACTCGAAGGGATGCTGTGTGTTTGGTCATCTTTGCTGGGGCAGAGGGAGACCAACAGAGCAGACGGACTGGTCTGACTAAAGCGGGGCGAAGGATGAGCGCTGTCCCCTCCAGCTGAGCCAAGGCATTTGGCAGTGGCTCGGGGCTGTCCCACCCACCGGGGCCAGTGGCACAGGGCCAGCCATGACTTTGTAATGGCTCTGGTGCTGCTGCCATGCTCTGGTGCTGATACAGAGCACGGGCAGCAGGTCTGTATTTGTCCCAAACACACACCTCGCACTCTGTTACGCTTTCCAGGTATGTAACAGCCAACAGCATGGAACTAGCCTTTGCAAAGGACGTGGCCACCGTGAGTGGACTCGTTAAATTCTACACCCACTTGGCAGCCAATCCTTGCACATTAGATTATTTTTAGAGTCCTCTGCGAGCATGGAGTGGGCAGGATTTGCCTAAGAGGAAGCGTCATAAGAATAGGATGGAAAAAAAGAGTGAATTCTGGTGCTTAAGGGCCGGTCCTGGAAGAATAGGAGGGATAACGCACTAATCAAATTCTGACAAGGTATTAAGGAGAAAAGAAGGGAAAGCATTTTCAAGCTGCCTGCACTAAATCTGGATGCCTGAAAAATACAGCACTTCTTATGCATACACATAATTTTGATTTAGTTGGTGTTACCCAGGGATGTCATACAGTTCCAGCAGCCCTAATCGTTGGTGTGTGCGAGGACGGGCCTCACACGTGGTGGTGATGCCAAGGGATCAGGGAGAGCGCCTGTTCTGAGGTGATCTACAATATAAACAAATACAGGTACCTAATCTTGCCTAGCTGGTTTCAGCACAGGTCGCACACGTTGCATGTGATGCGTGTTGACATGATTCATGGATAAAGCATGTAAAAGCAGGCCTGATCTGTGTTTACAGAAGAGATACCAGTTACAGGGGGTGTGAGGATAATCACAACTGCTTAGGGAGAGCTTGCCGTCAAGATCAGTGAGGTCTGGTGGGCTTCCCTCCCCTGGGACATTTATGTACGTGTAAGTTCTTCAGACAGAGCTCTGCAGCCTGGCCCTGCTCAGCCGTGGTGGCAGGGATGGGGACGTCAGGGCTCTGTACGTGTCACCCAGGGCTGGGCTTGCTGCCTCCTCTCCCTTTGTGTTCACTGGGAGATGACAGAAGAGCAATAAATAGGCCGGGAGAAGGGAATGACCAAAGGACAGGAAAATAACAAGAGTGAAAATGTGAACAAGATCATTGTAGGCTGTCCTGCCTTTCTCCATCGTCTCATTCCCTTGCCTGAGCGTGGCAGGAGGAACAGGACAAGCAGAGTGAGGCTGCCAATCCTAAATCACAAGCTCTGGTAGGATTGACATCAGTACGCTGGGATGTCTCTTGGCTCCCAATCTTCTTTCGCTTTGTATCTTACCGTAATATGTTTGTTACACTTCATAAGATAAGACTTCTTAAAATGTAAAGCCTTTAGAGGTGAGGAATTTGCAAACATTGCTGTAGAAAGCCCTTGTTCAAGGACCATGCGTGTGGAGTGCTGCCCCAGCCTGGCTCCCAGCCCCGGGCTTTCCCTAGCCCAGCCCGGCCCGCCCCCGCCGCCGGCCGCAGGAGCAGAGCCCCCCCGTGTGGCCGCCGCGCTGCGGAGCGGTGCCGGGGCTGCGGGCGGGCAGGGGCGGCGGTTCGCCGGGGACAGCGGGGACAGGCCGTGAGCTCGGTGCTCCCGCAGGACGCGGCGTCCCCTCGGCACCCTGCTGGCTTCTGCAGCCTGCACGGGCAAGCGGAGGCACTAAGGATGTAAAAAATGAAGTCTGTAAAACACTTGTAATCACATTTTATGGACAAGGCTGCTCCTCGTACGCTGCTGTGTTAGCTGGGAGGATGAATGTGAGGATTTATTGATAGGTCACTAAATCCTGCCCTGCCACGCAATAATTGAGAAACAAAATGTCAGCAGCAAAGTCAAAGGAGTTTCCAGTGCTGCCCCCTTCCAGCTCCTCTGTTGTTTTGTGTCTCCGGAGTGTGACTCCTCTGGTTCCTGCAGGTGAGCACAAGGCTGCTGGGATGGCCCAAACCCCCTTCATCCTGCCAGGGCATCTTGTACATAGCCTTCATCCTGCTGCCCTCTTCCTTAGCACATTTCTCCGTGCGGAGCTTCAGTTCTCCAGAAGGATTTTCCCCCACAGTCTGGATTCCCTCCTCAATCCATGAATAGCTCCTGTTGGCACCGCTGCCTAAATCACACCCACCCATGCTCAACCTTACGGAGGTGCCTTCTTTGGGTAGAAACCTCAGAAAGCAGATCCTCAAATGAATAAAGGACCCAATTTCAAACAAAGCAGTCCTTTGGGATTTGAAATATCCTGCAGTGCTATATCTGTTGGGAAACAGGAGTGCCTAAGTGCAAAGTCAGAGCCTGCTGGAAGTATGCTTATTCGAGGAGAATAAATCAGCTTATCCTGACAGGCTACAAGTTACAGAGGATTTTGTCATTAAATCAGAGTTATTCATACCAATTTCATATGTTCAAAAATCAGGAAAAATGTGAAAAGATTTCCTGTGAGGGACAACCTGAGTGGGCAGTGTGAGAGCTCTGGAGACAGGTTATGGCACCATCAGGGAAGAGCTTAAAAGGCACATAACAGGGTGAGTTCAAACCGCATGTGATGGTGGTAACTGTGGTGATGTTGTTGTTACTGTTATTAATGGTATTCCCACAGATGTTGGAGGTGTCATAGGTGTTTCTCAGGCGTGCAGGAAAGAATTCTATCTGGCCGGGTAGCTCACAGTGGGACAGGAGCTTTTTTCCAGTTTGACATGGGAACAAAATCCCTAAACAAAATATTGGCAATTACTTTGCTTCCTGTTGAGAATGTGTTCTGTAACTATTCTGGCTTTCTTTCCTCAGAAAATAGGATGGGGAAGGCGATAGCTGTAGGGAAAAGAACAATATATGGACATTCGGCTCCTGCAGTAGTTCAGAGTCACCCTCAGCAGGTACAGAAGTGGCGTCCTTGAACTTCTGTAGCATCACAGCCCAAGTTCTTTACCACATACCTTGCTGGGACAGAAGAAAAGAATCAGTAAAGCGGAGAGTGTAGACTGGACAGCTGGTGCTGCACAGAATTCTTAGGAGGCAAAGGGCATTTGAAAAGAATATGGTAAGGAATCCAAGCTCCCCAAGTCCTCTGTAATAACCCATGTCCAGTTTCAGTTACCACGGGGGGGGAACAGGAGGCTTCCTCCTGGTTTACACCAAGGTAAGTACAAACAGAAAAAGCAAGCACTTAAGGCATGACAGTTCAGCCATAAGGTGGTAGAGGATGAAATGTCAGTGTTTAGGGGATGGGAGAGAGTGGACGGGGAGCAGATGGGGCTGGAGAGGAGGAGCTGGTCCATCGGGGTCCCCTCCTGTGCGTCCTGGAACACGCCAGCATGGCCAGAAGGGCTCACAGCTGTCTGGGATGGGAGGTGGATCATGTCACTGTGTCCCACCCATCACAATGTGCACTGCCCAGGCAGATGTCTTCTGTCACAGGGGAAACTAAGCCATTGGGAAAGCTCTGGTGCTTCAGAGAAACGCGAAAGATCTCAGAAGGTAATTTGTGCAGCAGTGGGGTGTGCTGGGGGAACCCCCCAGTTCCCTGCTGGTGGAACCTCTTGGCAATCAGAAAGCTCTGTGAAGCATGGGGTCCATACACAGTAAATACCGAGCAAGAGAGACCTAGTCTTGCTTCACACCTCTTTAGGTGTACCCAGGGCACTTACTGACCACAGACTCATTTTCTTACTGACTTACACAACCCTTCCATGGGCATATCAAGTTCCACTAAAGACTGTTTGGGCTCCTGGCCTTCCATGCTGTCTTAGAAAGATCACGTCACTGTGTGATCTCCTTGGACAGTTAGAAATGCTTTCTTTAGTCTTCACTCTAAACATACTGCTGATCACATTATAAAAATTTGATCTCACAGTCACATTAACTTTTAACTTAGTTCTTTTTCCATGTTATTTATCTCCAAAGCTTTTTATGAAGGACTTCATATTTTTTTGTCATACTGAACAAACAATGCTCTTTTTATCTCTCCCCAAGACTGATATTTCTGTAATCATTCTAATAGCCAGTCTGCACCCATTCCAGTTTAAGCTGATCTTTTGCAACACCGTTGACTGGAATTGTGTAAATATATCACACAAAATCTTCCCAGTGCCTTGTCTAAAAGTCCCAATATTTCATTCTCTACTAAAAATCTCAGCTGGCCCCTCTGACCATGGCGCTCTCCGTTCCCAGAGCCGTGCTGTGCTGGCAGCTCCGGCACGCTGACACTCTGTCAGAACACTCGGATCTTTTTCCTTCTCTGTCGCTTCCAGCTGATGAGTCCCAAGAACATGACTTTGCAGTTCACATTATTAAATTTCTATCACTGCAGGCAAGAAGGTCATCTAATTCCAGGGTGGTGATCTGGCCCTCCTCGGCAGGGCGACCCCTCCCAGCGCTGTGGAACGCACATTTTTGGAGGCTGGGCCTGGTTCATCGTTCCTGGTTCACGGAAGCACACACTAAATGGCACCGCTCCAAAGACTGGTCCCTGAGGAACGCAATCAGGTAATTTGTGCCATTCCTGTACCTCCTTTTTTATAATAACCTGTTGCTCCACGTTCACATTGCTTTTTCCATCCCTGTCATCTCCACTTGCAGTAATGATTTGCTGTGGAGCACTGTGTCAGATCATCTGTTCCAGCTCCAGCAGACTGAGTGCACTACATTATTCAGTTCTAAAAAGGCAATTATCTTACTCAAAATATACTAGCTCAGTTTGGCATCCTATACTTTGGTAAACCATGTATTTTTTCTCACATTCCCTTTGCCTCCCTACAATTAATTGTTTTTTCTTTCAAAATTTGTTCTAAGATCTAACATTTTACTGCATTTAAAAAATACATTTTAGAATATATATAAATATTCTAAAAAATACTTTTTAGCCTCTAAATATTATATTTGCTATACTGAAGTCCTAGGCAAATTTTCATTCAAGTTCATTACACCCTGGCTGCTTTTTCTTGTAATTCTATGTTCCAGTTTGTTCAGTGTGCTAGGGAAAAGACTATCCCTCAGTGGTTTTTGCATTAAGAAATACCGTTTGCTTCTCCTAAGATACTGTCATTTCTGTTATCCTACCCCATCGCAATGATATATATATCCTTTATATATCATTGCCATCCATCATCAGCCTTATGTACATCAAAGCAAAGGTCCTCCTTGCTCACTCTGAAGTAACACCATCTCGTTAGTTAATTGATTATTAAAGAAATCCATCTTTTACCTCCCTATGCCTTTGATGGAGCTCCGCCACCATTGGGGGCATTTATTTTCTGCATTATGTCTGGGAAGTTAAATTCTTCCATAAACAAGGAATTATTTTCCCGTAATTTTACATCCCTTATAATTTATATTCAAGTTTAAATGAAGAAAGGAGACAGAGGAGACGCTGGCTGCTGCCAGCGGGTACCTCACTGCTGCTGTTGAGAGCTCAGCTGCCTGTCTGACAACCCCGGTCCTCAGGAACTGGCAACCACTCAGGACTCAGCGAGAAGGATCGATAAGAAGTTAGAGTGCAGAAACACTGTTTTTCAGGTTTATAGATTTGCCCCCCTGTGGATATAATTTTTTCAGTATTTTTCTGTCACCCAGAGCCAAAGTGAGTAGCCAGGGCATTTCCTACGGGGAGATCTCTTTGAGCTATCGAGTCTTCTCCCTGTCTTATTTGGTCTTTACTTCTTCAGAGTATTCTTCAGAGAATTATTTCAGCCACAGGAGAGCATTCACTGAGATGATACGTTTCAGCAGGGCCAGGGGAGAAACGCGCTGCCACGTACCTGATCCCCTGCACCCACCAGAGATTTGGTTCTGGGCAGTGGTGCGACACCAAGCAGAGGTGGAGGCCTTGCTGGGAAAGGACATGGCTCCAGTTCTCCTGCACAGCCCGGACCCTGTGGGGAGCGCTCCCGGCGGGACTGGGGGACGCCAGGCATTTTTCAGATGTTTCGACAATGAGGAATTGCCAGCACAGGGTCAGGAGCAACTGCTTTCAGAAAGTAAATATTGTGCATTTGTGAGTTAGATATAGCTGAGGGCGGCAGGCGCTGCCGCTGGAGCCTGGGGGGAAGCACAGGCCTTTGCAATGGGAACTTCCGTTGGGATTTGCGCTCTGTCAGGCAGTGTGGGGCTGTGAGACGCGTGAGTCAGCATTTGGGCCCACGTATCTGAGGGTCTTCTGACTGCAGAATCAAAGTGCAAGTGGGATAGAGAAGCCTTATTCAGTCTCTCACATCTTGCTCTATAATCTGAAAATACATAATGTGGGTTTCCAGGGGATGTCTGCTGGGGGGCTGAGGAGAAGGGAAGATCCCACATCCTCGCCGGTTACTTTGTTTCACCATAGATTCATTAGCAGTTAGGAAGAATGTTTTATAAATGATCATGTATTTGTTTGTTCAAAACAGTACTGGGGTATGAGTTACATGCCAGTGAAAATACACAATAATCTTTCCTGTTTACAGAACCAAAGCTGAAGTCTAGACCTCAATTTCCCCGAAGACTGTACTATTTATTTAAAGCTTCAGTTGTGACCTAGATCCAATTCTCACTTCTGAAAGCTACATAAAGTTCTGACTTGCAGCAATTTTCTTCTTAAGGTCATTAATATATATGTATGTAAAACCCAAGAATTCCAGCCTCATCTCACATGAGCTGTATTATATTTTCAAGAAGAGTCATTGTTGCTACATAAAGATATGCACAGGATATTGCAGGCGGGGGAAAAGCACGTGGTCCATACATACTTGTTATTAACTGCTATAACGTGACTTATCTGGTTTTATAAGCAGCACTGTCAGGGGAATTAATTGCATCAGAGTCAGCGGAGAGAAAAATCAAGGAAGAATCCTACTCACAACAAATTAAGCTTTAATACTGCAAAGTTGTCATTATGTGTATCAAAGGCTGTTGGAAGTCATGGGGCTGGGAATAACCATGGGGCTTGTTAATGCAGTCATATCATCCTTCTGACAGCGGCTGACTTTTGGGAAATGCGATATGAAATTTTCCTTAGGTTCTCATCTCATTCCCATACTGCGTTTATTTCACTCTTTGTGTGTTTCCTCTTTAATTTCTCAGCTAGGAGCTCATTTTTCAGCATCTGCCAAACTGTATAATGAGTGATGAGCAAGCCTGAGCAGAGTCTGAAGTGAATGCAGGCTTCATCTTCTTTTCCTAGTTTTGGGAATGGGTGTTTCTTCAGCTAATTTGAGTTGAGGCCTTGCACGTGCAGGGTCATATTGTGCTTCTGAAGACAGCCACAGGACAAGGCAGATCCCTCATTTCTGCCTTCTGCGGAAGACCCTGCTTTCTTCCTAGCATGTCCTTTTTCAGGAGAGTAACCCTCAGTGGGTGTATTTCTTCCTTTCGAGTAATCTCTGCGGTACCTTACCAGTCTCTTGGGGCTGACCCTTCGCTCGGAACGGCCGGAGCTGCTTTTGAGGTCTGTAGCAGTCAGAAGTGTAGAATCAGAGAGGTGTTCTGCTGGCGGCGTAAAGGCTTACAGAATTGGTAGCGCTGATGTAGACATTGCTTCCTTAGGATTTTATATGCATTCTTACCTATGTCTGTCACCTGCAAATCTATCTGTGGAATTCCTTTTCCATCCTTCATAAGTAATTAATTTTTTTTTAAGATTGGGCAGGAGCCTGAGCACTTTTGCCAAATGTAGCGAGGCGAAGCAAAAGGCAGAAGTGCAGCAATACCAACATAGCAGGCAGAGAAACGGGAACACCTGTTCTACACCAAACCCACTTGCCTGTGTCTCACTTGCACTAAGGTTGTTGTACACTGATCGTGTGGAAAACACAGACCCGCTCTGAGAGTGGTGTCAGTAAAAATGACCATAAATGGTAGTTGTTCCCAGTATTTCCTGGGCCAGAGGACGAACTAGACTCAAAATTACATACACAAACCTCATGAGCAGTTGCATATTTTAATTTGTAATTATCACAAGTGCATATGCTAATTGCTCGTTATGCAGTAGCAGTAAAAAAAACTCACAAACTGTTCCATTTTTTGTTGTCAATATAACTAATTTATTGATTCTGTGAACTTAATGGATATTCTTTCTCTGTGTGAATGATCTTTATATATCTGTAAATTGCCTGGCAGAGCTGGGCAAAATGGGAATAGCTCTGGTAACTGCCACGTACTGTAATATCCCGTGTAGGCAGCACCTGTGGTCTGGCTCCATCAGCAGACAGCCTGAGCTGCCTCCACGCAAGGCTCATGCAGGAGCCGTCGGCTTGGCAGGCAGCGTGCCAGCCTGTGCCCGTGGCACCTGCTCCTAGCACAGGGAGGAATCGTCCTTAACCTTATAGGGTACATTACGGCATAGAGCTGGCCTTGTTTCCTTAACTTTGAAATTCCAAGTCTGCTTCTGCATTAAAAGGAAGTTCCAAGTAGCCGTGATTTCAACATTTCCTAATGTTTTGGAGTAGGTGTGTCAGCTACTGTGTTCTGAAAACATTTGGGTGGGCAAAATCACCTGGCACTGGTAGCGTGCACATGCAGAGGAATTAATATTCTGGCAAAGGTGCGTTTAACTGTTTCTCATCTAGTTTAATCTCCTGTGATGTTTTTTCTCAATTTACAGCCATAGTCACCGTACCCATGGAGTTTACAGCACTGGAACAGCCCGTCCTGGTTCTGTTGGGTTAGTTTTATGAGAAAGATGAGGAAGGGACTGTGGCAGATGGGAGGTCTTTGATGCTTGGGTGATCTTTAGACTCAGACTACAAGGATAAGGAAAATAAGCTGCATATTTCAGGTCTGTTTGTTTTTCGTAAGTGACCAGTTAAAATTAATAAGTAAACTTTTAAAATAAGACACTGTCTTTATAGTGCCAAGGATTTTTCAAATGCTTGTGCAACTTATTTTTAGTGAGCTGTTCCCTGTCTGTGGCATAAGCTTTGCTCGTTGCTTTTCATCGTTTTCTCTGCAACAAGTTTTCACTGAGCTATTTCATACCTCTTTCTGATCCAATTACCAAATAGAACAGAAATTTATGTCCGATTACTACCTTCAATAAATGGTTCTTGTTCTGAATTTTGTCTTTTGAGCCCATAACTATTAAAAGTCAATGGAAGTATCAGAAATTATGTTTTCCCGTGTACATGTGTTGGATATATGGGTTTGGGGTCCTTGCTCAGTTGGCAAGATTTTTCCTGATCCTGCTTAGTTTGTCTTGATTCACCTTGATTCTTCTCTGTCTGATTGTCCTGTTGAAATTCCAGTGCTCTGGAAGGCAACATCCATTAACATAAGAAGAATTAGAAAGATGTCAGAGCATACACCTTTCAGTACAAGGTAGAACCTTCCTTCCCTTAAAGAGCGTTGGTGAACTGCGCCTCCCTCTAAACCTTCAGTCCTTGTGGGTTTCTTCCAGCTCTGTCCTTTGGCTCCAGTTGTCTGGTTGTTTGCAGCTTACTCTGTTTATTGATCGCGTTCTGAAACTGGCCTCTAGATCCAAGTGCTTCTTTTAAAAATTCCTATTGGCAGAGGGCAAATTATTTCCAAATTGGGATGGGTTTCTCCTGATACGTAGCATGGTCCTGAGCCTAAAGTCGTTGCTTCTGCTTTCACTGAAACTAAGGCAGCGGGAGACTGCTGAAGGGGAATGCAGTGGTCTAAGATAATTTCTGGTTTAATTTTGGAGCAGTTACTTAGGATTTAAATTGAGAGGTGAGTGACTACGTATGTAAAAAATCATCCTTTAATCTTCCCTGAGCTTCAGCTTGCTCAGTGTTAGTGAGAACTAGTGCTTGTATGAGGGCTTTTCTTAATTATTTTTTGTAAAGTTAGGTATAAAGTGGTATGGAAATGGGAAGTATTACATTAATAGGCAGGTTGATCAAGAGTATCCTGTTTGATAGGACTCAAAACAATTTTTCTCTTTCAACAGGTGACACATCCAAGTGGTGATGTATAATATTTATCAAAATTTAGTATTAGAATTACTTTTTTAGGGAGACGTGAAAATCCTATTTTATCTTCTGCTCAAATGTTTGCCTTCCTTTGTTGAAAGGATTTGGGATGAAGAGATTCCTGCTGATCTGAAAGTCCAGGAAGAGATAGTGCTGTTTTGGCAGGCTTGGGTGAGCAGCGTTTACACACGCAAGTTAGTTATTAGTTAGTTATTTAAACAGACTCGTTACAGGCCTACTGGCTGCAGCCTGGCTGCTTTCAGGGGTACTGGTTCTGTAACTCATACATGGTTTCACTAAAGCCTCGCACTTGGGCTCGGAAGATGCTGAACTGAATGCGATCCCAGGCAGCCCGAGCAGTAACGGTGACTGTGGAAGCAGTCCTGGGCAGGAGGGGGTTTGAGAGCCCTGAGCAGTTCCCACAGCTGCTGCTGTGATGAAGGTACTGCGTGGGGAAAGGCTGACTGAGACCTCGATGTTTGTTCTGCTGTGTCTGATGTGGTCTGTGGTGAGAACATTCTCTCTGGTCCACTTTTTTTCCCTTGACACAGATATAATGTATATTTAGACCGGTACTGCGTTAGACATTCATTTGGTTAAATGGTTTCTTGCTATATCCAGCGCTGCTTTGCTGCATCTGGAGCAAAATTTAATAGAGCACACAGTTTAGCATTTGCTAAAAATAAATAGGAGAGGGTGGCAAGGAATTGCTAATGTAGCTATGAAAATTTTACAACAGCATCTTTACGCAAAAGTCATTTTGCATTTCCTTTTGTGTCAATGGAAATTACTTAGTTAAATTCATACACCTTTGGAGAGAGTAGACACTCAGAATTTTTCTGTTCAGATTTTGGGGAGAGGTTCTGTCGGAAGCTTTAAGATACAGATCTGTCACCACAGATGTGTCTTTTAGTCCAGCATTAGACAGTTGTCAGTGGCATAAAAAACAGTTTGAAAGTTGGCATTTTGGCTGGCAACATCATCAGAGTAATGTAATACCTGGGGAAAGAAATTTGCCCACTCACGACAGTATTTCTTGTAAGCCAGGATGGAATCCTGATGAGAAGAAATTTATGCTGATGTTGGCACTTCTTATGCCTTTTTGATGGAGTACTTAAATGGTATTTCACAAAAATTCATTCTTTTGATTTATTCCATCGATTCCATAGGGTGGTTCAGTGGACTAAAGTGAAAAGAACTTGCTTTAATGAAGTAAATAAATTTAAATTAAATGAATAAGATTCATTTACAATTATGATCCATCTTCATCTCTTAATGTTAAAACTTCTTCAAAGCCCTCCTGTTTGAGGCCAGAGTAGGTAGCACCCTTCCAGGTCAGGCCCATCAAAGTACAGTAGCTATTCCCGAGTCAACAGAAATGGAATTTGCACTGAATTTTCCAGGACATTAGTGGCAGATGCAAATCCAAATATAAAATATTTCCCAAGAAGAATGTAATTCCTTAATGGATTTAAAAGGAATGGATTCACAAGAGCTGCTGAATCTTTATTTAACATATTTTGGAATTAATGTAAAGTGAATTTTCCACCAGCGAAAATGCCGTGTTTTTCAAGAATTTGTTTCCCCATGTGCAAGCTTAAGTATTTGTGGGAAGAAATCAAAGAGTTCTGTTCTGAGCTCATTTTAGAGTGACGGACAGATACTAAAGGAAAGCATTTGACTCAAATAAGCAAATTTCCTTTACTGATTTTAAACCCATTTTAAACCCAGTTTCCTTTATCCAGTTTTCCTTGGGAGTGCTATGGAGAGATGGCTCCAGTTATATAAAACCACTATTAGGTCACTTATGACTGAAAGGAGATAAAAAATTAAAATTGGTGATATTTATTTGTCTCTTATCAGGTGGAGAAGCAAATCACTTGGTGAGATATAAAAAGTGAACGCTGTCAGGGAGAGAAAAGGGAATATATGAAAGGATTAAAGATTTTTCCTTCAAGGGGAGGGAGAGCAGGGTGTGTGTCTCAGCATCCATATACACAGAAGCTAATCTTTATGCTGAAAACAGTGGCGTGGAATAAAGACGGTGGTTCTGTTGTCGGCTCCCTTCCTGCCACCCAGTGAGACTCGGGTTTGTAGTAAGCAAATTGTGACTCTTTTGGGCTTTATTCACAGTTCTACTGGAGACCTGTGACACCCCTCCGGCAACTCACTGGCTCTGCTAGACAGTGTTCCTTCCGCACCAATGATATTATCAAAAATATTGAAGAAAACCAACTGAAAATAAAACCATCAACATCCTGTAGTTGATGCAATTATCTGTCTCTAAAACAGGGTTTTAACACCTCCCACACGGAACAACAGCTTCAGTAATTTGGCAATGATAGCAGCGCATAATGGAGAGACATGAGGCCGTGGTAGGTGGCAATACATCCCCTTTGTGTACAGGAAGAGTTTTGTTTAAGTAAATACATTTCTTTTTAAGTACCTGTTGGGTTACTCGGCATTAGGCTGCTCATCCCATCAGTCTTACGTCGTTACTACGGATGTTTAACGGCAGAAATGGCAGATGGGTGAATGGTGCCGTTCCCGTGATGGCAGGAAGTGGATGAGGTTTCCCACCGTGTTTTTTGGGGGTGTTCCTACCATGTTTGGAGACAGGGAGTCACTGTAATTAACACAGAGAATAAAGGGGTGGATGGTTTGGTTCTTCAGCGTCCACCAGTGACTAATTACCAGCTATCCTGAAGTGTCCCATCATTACAGATCAGTGCTCCGACAAGTCCTGCTAATGACACACTGCCACCGCTTCCCGCTGATGTCACAGCAGGGTGTTTTATCAGGAAATTGCATCAAGGGCCTGCCATTCAGTTAGGATGGAGTGGGCTGGGAAATACAGCAGCCGAATGGTTTTCACCATTGAAACCAGAACACCCTTCATGGTGAACCTGCTGATGGGCTACAGATGACATTCTAAACACATCTGTAGCTGCTGTGAACCTCAGAGTTATCTACATATGGAATTTGCATGGAGTCGGTGATGGATCTCAAAGAGTCCTGGGTGCTGAAGTACACTGGATTTCCCCATGTAGTTATACCCCAGGGTTGTCTGAAAACACGGCGTTAAAAACTCTGGCTTTAATGTCAACTGGAAGGAGACCACTCACATCCAGAGGCACCAGCCCTGGTGTCTGTACTTGGTGGAACGGTGACGAATGATGGAATAACCGTGAATTCAGCTGTGTATTTATAATATACGTAGGGAAGGAGCTAGCTGAATGCTCGTACATCGGTACAGAGCTATTTAAGTTGTGATGGGGGCTCTTCGTTCATGGAAAAAAAATAATAATGTGTTACATATTGTGTATGAACTTAATGGGAAAAGACCATAATTTGCCTTCCCAGTCCATAAAACCTACATCTGGCCAGACAAGGAATAATCTGGGACTGTTGATTGGTTTATATGGCTTTTAAAAAAACAATTCCAAAGGAATACTCTGGGACTGTTGATTGGTTTTATGTAACTTTTAAAAAAATAAATTCCATAGGAATGCTCTGGGACTGTTGATTGGTTTATATGGCTTTTAAAAAAATAATTCCAGAGGAATATCCTGGGACTATTTGTTGGATTATATGGCTTAAAAAAAAATAATTCCAAAGGAATTTTCTGGGACTGTTAATTGGTTTTATATGGCTTTTAAAATAAATAACTCAAGCAGCATAACGCCCTAAGAGCAGCTCGCTAAAACGGCAGAAGGGGAGATTGTCTTCCCTGTCGTTAATGGGAGTAAAATATGGAAGAAGAAAATAGGAAAGGAAAAAAAAAATTAGAACATTTCCAAAAAATAGGGGTCATTTGGTGGCACCATGAGGGTCTCGGAGGGGGGGGTGAGG
>JAHREE010000141.1:251589-291492 GCA_033628505.1 Tringa tobata
ACACTGGTACAAAGCTTCACTCAGAATAAAAAGTTGATTGGACAAAATGCAGGAGATAGCATTGAAATGTTGGGGGTTTTCTTAAGTTTGGTGGTGCCTTTTTTTTTTAAAGGCTGAATTGGGTATCTTAAATGTGGTGCTGCTGAGAGAAATACTTATGATGTTGTAATATTGGACTAATGCAAAATCAATGAGGTATCTTAATTTTATATGTTGTCTTTGGTTATAATTGTATGCACACACAGGATGTTACCTGAAGTTTAGCAAACTGTGCTGAATCCTGTCGTGGAAAACTCAGTGACCTCCAGGAAATGAAACAGCTGCTTTCTGCTGTATCTTTGCCCATATAGTAAGAAGCAATGTATTTGGATTATATTATCGAGAGGTATTTAGTATTTAAACCTTGAAGTCTTCAAAAGGAACCTTTTTCAGTTCCACTGGCATCACTTTCGCTGGCAAGACTTCCTGCTAAATGAAATCATGTGTGCAAATGGGTTTGTGCGCAACAGATTCTTAGTCTGCAGTGTCCTGTGTCATCACCACAGCAGTGACCAGGTAGAAGGCTGCAGGGGCTTTTTTCCCCTTTCTTTAAATAGCTTACCAGCGGATGGCAGTGAGACTGTTTTGTCTCCAACCTTCTCTGTCAGACTAGGCAAATTTTATAGCCTGTCTAAAAGAGAAGACTGTGACTTTATTTTGCTGTGTTAAGAATCGTGAGTTGTGTTTAAAAGCACCTTCAGTCATATTGTGAATTTCTCTCTCATATTTCCATGACAGGTTGCTTTGATTTCCTGTAGTGGGTCTCGCAGTTGCTGATGGTCTCTGTTCTGGGCCTTGGCAGTTTTTCCAGTTCACCCTGATGCTCAGTCTGATGTGTACGAGCTGTGAACTTGTGAAGAATTTAATGAGCTTTTCATACAGTAATTAGTAACTGCTTTCAGAATTATTTCAGGATCCCACAATTCTTCACCTAGCAAGAAGGGCTGCTTCTTTGACAATGGAAAAACATTTTGATGTGCGTTGCCCTGAGCTTGTTATGGGAAAGGTGGGAATCCACAGAAAAAGGAGGAAGGTGTCCGTAGTTGTGGTAGTGAACTTCGCACAATAGTTCACAGAATATACCCATAACAAATTAACTTCTCTTTTGGGGAGGAAGCTGGAAAGCAGGAAGTGGTGATGGGCAGGTTCTAGCAAGACTAGATTGTATTCCTGGTTCAGGAGCACTGGGTTTTGTGGAACTGCTGGGAGTTATGTCAGCCCGTGTGGCTGGGTAGCTGTCAGGGTCCCAGGGCCTTGAGCGAGATGAAGGATGCCACTCTTTTTAAGTATGGCTTCATAGCGTTTGCAGATGAAGGCGTGCATTGATGATGTGTTCTATATTTGTCTTGCCTTTTTGAGGTTATATTTCTAAACTCATTTAACTTTTTTTCTTTTCTACACTAAGGAGAAGTAAAGGAACTAAGGCTGTAACTGTTTCTCTGGCTGGGATCATAGCGATTATTGTAGAATGTAGGAAAACCAAGATGTTGAAGATGCTAATAGCTAAAAATACTTTGACCAACTTAGATTTAATTTATTCTGTGAATGGAAAAGGAGGATGCTGATATGTACGGTGACAGTTCTGAATTTAAGGTTTCACTTTATACTGGAGGTGAGAGCTGGGGGCAGGTCTACTGGAAAGCAGTTTGTAGAATGAGGTGCTGTGGAGCATCAGTGATTTTACCCGAATGCATCGGGCTAAGATGACTCCCGCTTTTAGTACAGTGTGGCTGAAGTAAGGGCTCTGGGAACTGCTCTTTAGCAGCAGCATTTTGCAGCCAAATCTGACACGTCTGCTTTACTGTGCTAAACCTTTGCATTTACATCCAGGCTCTCTGTCCTTCTGACTTGGGTTTCTGTACCTGATGTTAACTCAGCTGCCTCTCCAAGGAAGCTCTGAATCAGAATTGAGGGTTTGTGTGTAAGGTCAAAGTATTTCTATCACCTCTGTGCTAGATGAAGTCTTTGCGAATACAAAGTAACAGGGACTCAAAAATACTAGTATTTTCCTGTAAAACTCAACTATGTGGTAGCATTTTTCACAGGTGTGTTCAGTTTTACCCTTGTGATGAATTACATAGTCTGTTCAGTTGAATGGAGGCAGCTGGATTGGTGCCTAGGTGTTGCCTTGGTTTGTGCTGAGAACCTCAGTCCTGGGACTTCCCTCCTGGACCAGCTGAGTGTCATGGCAGTGAGTCCTTGCTGATGAGCTTGGTCCTGCACAGTCCAGGAAGACACTTTTCTTATTATGTGCAATTTTCTACACATATGTAAGTGAGAGACTCAGATCACTCCAAGTTAAGAAAAGTCTAGCTTGTAAAGTGGGGATTTTAATTAGTGGCATATACTTTTCTTGGGAGTAGTCTATCTTTCCTCCCCCTTTCAAGCACTAAACTTGTTTACTTCTCCCTATACTTCTTTTTCTAGGTTCTCTCCCAGACGCCTAATAATTGTAGAGCTAGAGCTGCAAAGTTGTCTTTTATCTTTTGTTTCTCTCTTTGAGTTTGTGACTGAGGCGACAAGCCAGCCCTGACTCCTTGGCTGCAGGGATGTTCCCTGTGAGGCTTTCTTCATAGCCTTGCTCTGCTCTCTCCGCCTCCGGCTGCCGAGTGTCTGGACTTTGCTACAACTGAAGCCGTCCTTATAGGAGGAGATCATTTTCTGAGGTCGTTTCTCACATCTTGAATGCTTGGGTGTATTTGATAATTCTCAGGTATCATTTAGCCTATTAAGATAGCACTGATCAGAGACAGTCTAAAGGTACGTTGTCGTGGCATCAGGCACAGGTCATTGGTTTGAAGGCGCCCATTAGTTAGTGCTGATTTTGCCCCAGATCCTATATAAAGAAAGGAGTTTTTGTTAGTAGTGAGATCCAGCATTCTGTTTGAAAAGCACAGAAGACAGAGTTACTGTCAGGCAAATTTGAGCAGAAGTAATTTCTGGACACTTGCTGTAGTCTGGTTTGGTCGCTGCCCGTGCGTGGTTCCCTGTGCGGGACAGGCACCCTCCCTCAGTGCAGCACCAGAGGCTGCAGAAATTAACAGTTCTCTGTCGCAGTCCTAGTGCTCCACTTCCACAGCCAAAGGACAGCACATGGAGTTCCGGAGCCTTCCTTAGGTTTTATTTTGGGTCTGCCTTTCTGTTTGGTGCATGCATCCCTTACCTGGGGCTTGATATGGCTCTGGATACAGTTTGCAACAGCTTCCATGCTTTTATTGCTGCCAATACACTCTTTGTTTTCCCTCTGCTGCTGTCGTGAAAGGTCTTGAGCGACATCAGTGGTACCAGAAGTGTTCTGTGACACTTCTGTAATCAGAAAGTCAGTAATCAGTGTGTCAGGGTGGCAGTCCCAGTGTAGTTCAGGCACAACCCATAGCAAGGTGTTGTGCCGCATACAGCTTGGGCGAGGTGGTAGTGTGACCAGGTTATGTCAGTGAAGTGTCTCCTGGGGGATTTCCAGAATGAAATGCTGGTACAAGGTAGCACCTCATCCAACACTACTGCACTTACAAAAGCTTCCTTAGTGGTAAGGAAACGTCACTGCAGTGACTCAACACGTGACGTGATGTTTTCAGGACTACCTTTGCACCCTGAGACTTGTTTGGTATGAAAGAGGTGTAGAGAATAGTAACAGCTGGCTTTTAACCTTTCAATCCGTAGACCAGATCCAGTTCTCCAAAATCAGCCATTCATCCTATGGACTGTTCTTCTTCTGAGGGATCCTTTGGCTATGAATAGGGATGAGAAATAGAGCTGAATAAGCTCTTTTGGCAAAATGCTGCTGCTTGCTTTCTTTCCCACATTTCTTAACCCAGTCGTACATTAGAGCTGGAAACGCATCTACTGTAAAATCAAAATTCTAGAAAGTCCCATCACGTGAAGGTTGCATGTATGGATTCCTTTCACATGAACAGAAAGAAATTAGTCTCGTCAAACCCAGTATATTGTAATAAGTTGTATTTCTGTCAAATGGTGGGAGAAAGAGGTACTAATGGGTTTGTTTCCACGCTGCAGGTACTTCTGATAGTTTGAGCTGCCATGGTGTGTGATCTTCTCGTGCTTCTCCAAATGATTGTGGTCCATTCTGTCTAAAAAAAAATAAATAATATCTACAACTCCTGTGCCTCACTGTTGGAGAAATGATGTAGCAGATGAAAACATACTGCACTTGAGCAGGAATTAATTACTAAAACCAATACCTAGCAGTATAGAATTGTGTGCTCTGCAGAATTTGTTACATGTATGTATATAGATGCACAGACACACTTAAGAATCAGACGGTATAACCTTGCAAGATAATGTTGCCTAGATTTTCCAGAAACACTGCCATGAAGGCATAGGATACATAATTATTTAACATGTATATTATTTACCTTGTCTTAAGATGCCTTTGTGCAAACATGAGATTCTAACGCTGAAACTTCAAACAGCTCTTGCTCTGTAAACACTTGAAGTACTGGTCTATATTTAGTGCTTATTAAAATTGAGCAGTATGCTGTTGTGTGAGTAATTCTTTGACATTACTGGGAAGACTTGTAGGGTAATAGAATAAGGACAGAAATGTAAAACTAAGCCCAGCTCACCGTTTTACTGGTTACTGACTGTCCAGCCAACGCTCGGGCCAGGGCAAGCGCGCAGGAAAAACGGGGATGGGAGCTGTTATTGTCGGGGAGCTGTGGGTGGGAATCAGCCCTGCCCCAGGTGTGACCTGTGCCACCATGCCTGCAGAGAGGACTCCATCGGATGGAAAAGCTCACCTGAAGCACACTCTGAAAGTGTTGAGGGGGAGCATGGGAGAAAGCAGTGTGAAGACGTGTTGGCTTAGATTGCAGGATGGACTGGTATTCTTTGTGAGGACAAATGGGAGGACTCGGATAATTTTCCAAGAATTGTTAGAACAGGGTTATGCATCCAGTTGTGATACAAAGTAGGTAATATTTCTTTTTGACGGTATTGTAACTTGTTGTATAGGACAGTAGTGATGTCGGGGTCAGGTATCCACAAACCACGTTTCACTACGAAACTGACTTTTGTCACTGTGGAGGTGTGACTGGAACAAAGGGGGGTGGGTGAACTGTGGCAGAGGCTTTTTTGTTGCTTCATGGGGGGAAAACTCTGTAGGAAACTGCCATTTGCTGTCTTCATTACCTTTACTTCTGATGATTAACTCTTGTAATAAAGAAGAAAAGCTGGTGGTTTTTCAAAAGAGTTGTCTGTGCACATGTATTGGCCTTTAATCCTCCCACCTCCCAGTGAGGGACTATAAATAATAAGAGTTCTAGGGTAAGACAGGGATCTAATGGGCAAGTTCAGTAGAAGGGTGAAATGTTTCAATTTCTGTCTAGACGAATATAGTAACAGAGTAACCTGTATGTGATTTTTGTTTTTGTTTTTTTTTTTTTCTTCCACTTCCTCTGAAAGTCTTGTCATCTTACTCGCGCCTTTCTAAGTGTGAGACTTTGCTTTAGGCTGTAACACAAATCAGATTTAGGCAGGAAACAGTTTTATTGACAAGCTGTTAATTACTGGTTCTTGTATTCAGAAAGATTAAATACAAGTGTGTACAAGTAACTTGGATAGCTGTAATTTTAAGTCCTTAAGAGGTTTTGTCTTGAGTCTATATCTAGTAATTAGGATTTTCCATAGTTGTAGGGAAGAAGGGAAAATAAAATCAGGTGATGAAGTGCTTTTGCATAAAGATACATTTGTAATATCTACTTGAAAGTGACTTCTGTTAGTTATTTAAACTTTGCATTATCCAATGTAAGGGTAGTACTAATGTTATGAGAGGATAGGCTTTTGAAATAACTCACTACAATTAATAAAATTTTCAATAGTTTGTTCCAGATTGTTTTTATTGTTTTAAAACTGTAAAGACTTGTGTTTTCTTTGAATGGCAATAAGTACTAAAAATCTGAAAGCTGAAAAGTGCAGGTATAAACTGAGAACCTTGTTAAAGTCCCCTAAGAAGTGTTATTTATGTCTGTGCTTAGGGATTTGCTCAGTGAAGGAACATTTCCAGTCTCTGCTGGGAATACTTTGGGCGTTTGGAAGCAGCGTTAGATTTCCTGAAGGTGCTGGCATTGTGCTGGGGACATCAAGTCAATGGAACGAGGCTGAGATCTGGGGAATGTGTACTTGTACTGGTAATCTTGTATTGGTAATGGGCACTGATATCAAAGGGTGACTGGAATTTGGAGTGCCTCTCATCCGAAAACTCTCTTCTTTTTTTTCTCTTGAGAATGTCTGAAATGCAAATAGCACTCCTTCAGAACTTGTGTTAAGTTTTTGTTTGCTTGTGTTGTGTATTAGCTGAAGGCTGATGGTGGTTTGAATGCAGTCCTGATAGGGTATTTTCAAGCCTGTTGTAGTACAGCCTTGCACAGATAAGTGATGGTGTGCACACCTTTCTGCTGAAACTTACCCCACAAATTCTGCTGTTCTTTGCCTCAGGTGTTAAATGGAGCAGAGCAGGAAAAAACTGAGGTGCCAGGAGTGCAGTAACTAATGGAATGTGCTCTTGAGTTATTGTTTTGTGAAATACAGGAGTTGCAATGCATGTTGTGCTTTACCTTGTCATACGGACCAGATGTTGCACAATAGGTGTGTCTGAAATTGTTTTGGATTTGTTTCAGTGTTGTGTACCTGTTACCTACAGGCCTTCAGAATGTATAGGCTGGTTGTATCTGTATTGGTTTTGTGCCTATTAGTATCAAACCTCTGAAGATTTTGGGGAGTAAATAAATGCAGGAGAAACCCTTTGGGAGGAAAAGATAATGATCTGAACCTGACTGGTGAAGAGCTGTGTAGGAGTCCAGAACACTTCCCCACTTACTTGCTCGCATAGAAGAGAATTGCAGCATTATTTAGGAAAGTTGAGATAGATAGATTTATTTATTTATTTTTAATTTAATTTTATTTTTTTAAATAGTATTTTTCAAAAGCACTATAAATTAGGGTGATGCTACAGTTCTAAATCTGGTTACCTTATTATCTGTTAAACTCAGAGCAAGTAGATGGGCCAAATTTCTGAAAGATAGTGTGGAGGTAGCTCAGGAGCAAAGTTCTTCTCAGCTCATGATCATGTAATTTGAGGGTGTCCAAGAGGCAGTTTAAGTGACTGCTGTAATGCTGGGTTTGTGCTGGAAATAGTTAGAGCTATTAGAGCAGAGCTGCCATTTATATAGTGCTCTCACTTATGCAGAGGGATGGGTGTCGCATAGCAACTGCTGTGCTGAGCGCTCCGCATCAGATGCTCCCTTCAACTTCCCTCTGCCCTAATAATGCCTAATTTATCTGGGCCTTGTACTGCCTTTACCACTCTAGTGGGTGTCTTTTAGTAGTGTCATCAGTAATGTCTGTTGTGTACATTTACTTTTTCTCCCCAAGCTTAGAACTCTTCAGTGTTGTGCAGTTTTTAGCCCAATTTCCTGCAGGTTGAGACCTTAATTAAGTTAATCATATTGGACCGAACTGGGGAGAGTCAGAGTTCAAGCTTCATGGCCTCTCATAGCCTGTGACTATGAGTCTCTGTGTCCTCATGGACACAGACATCTGGCCTCCACATCCTTCTGCGTGGTGGCCACTGCTTGTCCATGGCCAGGCCCTCTGGCTGGACGTGCTCCTGGCTAGTGGGGGCAGAGGAGGCCATGGGTGGGTGACACACGGGGGTGTCTGGGAGCATAATGGGTAGACTGGGAAACTGGGTAGAGAAGGAAACCAGGTCTAGCAAGAAACAAACTTTTGTTTGCTTAGGTGTTGGTTTGGTAGTCAGTAGGCTCTCTTTTGAAAAGAGAGTAGACTTGAAAGAATCTTAGGAAGGTATAGAGACTCCTGACCTATATAAATTGCTTTGGAATATAGTTTGTATGAAAATAGCATGTTTGAACAGGTGGAAAAATGTTGATACATACTGAACTGTATGTTCTCATGTCTGTACTTGATTCTGAGAATGCCAGGTAATTTCTCATCCTTGTTTTTGCAGTGAGTGTGTCCATGTATTTGCCTGCGTACAGCGTCTGACTTCAGATGTGCTACGCTCCAATTCAGACACTGCTGTAAAACTTGCTTGTGAAATGGCAGTCTTCAGAGGTGCTGAAGAATCTGCTTCAATAGCTGCTAATTAAATGCCTGGCCAGGGGTTTGAATTGTTTATGATACCATGTGCTTGTTAAAAGTGGGTAAATGACAGCATAAAATCAGTATTTAATACTGTAAGGCTTTGAAAAATGACCTTATTTTCTGTGCTGATAATTCAGGATCATCTCGATGCCATTTTGAGATGGAACATTCACTGCAGAGAGTTCTTGTAAAGCATTCTGTTGTGTTACCCCTGCAGTGACACACACAGTAATGCAGATGTGCTGCTGCTCCTGCTTGGTTTGTAGAGTCCTGCGAGCATCCCGGCCTCTTCCTCCCACTCCAGTGGTGTGTATGGACCCGACCAAAACACTCAGGCTGTTGGTGTTCACTCACAGGAAGCCTGATGCTCTTGGCATTTATATATAGCATTTTTGGGATGTTTTGCAGCTCCTTTGCTAAAGAATGGATTCTGACTTCTGGCTAGATATTAAGACATAGTAGGTTGTTACTGTGTAGGGTTACGTTAAATACAGTAGGGTTTTAAACTGAGATGATATACTGAGTAAATTCATTAACTTCTCTACTTTTAGAATCTGTTATGTTAAGATTCTTAACTTGCTGCATTCATTATAAAATTGTGAGTGCTATTTACTGGATTTTAATAGTTTTAGATTAATTAAATTTACAATGTATTTTAACAGGGTTCATTTATTAAAGAAAACTATTTTCTGCAATGACTATATAAAATGGTCCTCTGGGTTTAATTTCTTTCTGGTTGCTTTTTCGGTCAGGATCTTGTAATAAATAGCTGTCATTCCTTCATACTTTCACTATTTACAAACAAAAGCAGCTGTTAAACATCCCCTACCTTTTCAGTTCCGAGTCACTTTACTAAGCTACAGTGTATTAATCATTGGATGGAAATAGTTGAAAAATGCGGCAGAGGCTATGCTGCAGCAGGTTTTTCAGCACTTTGTCAAACGTCAGTTCTAATACGTAATCGGTGACTTCCATCACCAAGTAGGCATTTATGCAAGCTATTAAAATGCCTTCACTTATAATAAATTTTAGCCCAGTTATAGGTTGCCGTCATTTTATACTTAATTTTACATTCATTTTTTTAAAAGAAGTGGAAATTGAAAAATATCATTTATTAATTACTATGTGAGAGACTTCAAAGTTTATCCAAATAGAGATGGATTCTATAGTTCTTAGTAAGTAGCTCTTACTTGTATTAGTCATCTGAAATGCTATTTTTTAAGCATTGCAGAAACTTGCCCATGATAGTTGGCATTTTTCTTGTATTAAAGCATCTTGTTATAACTTCGTATGTGAAATTTGCCTGGTGCTTTTGGAAGTTTAGATGACTTCTTTTATCTTAATGAACTGCCAGTGGTTACCTGCCTTTTCAAAGGTCATCTTTGGTTTGTTTTTTTCTTCATTACATCTTCCAACTAGTTGCTGTTAGTTCACACACTTTCTTCTCCTGGGAATTATAGAAAGTCTGTAGGGTTAGGAGGTACTCTAATGAACAGCAGGAATTTATTTATTGTTTTTCTGTATTCATTCCAGGACACCTAAAGGAGATGGCTGCATTGCAGGGAAGGAGAGTAACTTCCATAGAACACTTAGATTTTAGGCTTGATAAATATTCAGTTTTCTTTGCAGAAGGAATTCCAACTAAAAGATGTTGTCTTTTTCATATAAAATAGCTGAATACACATGCAGTGTATCAAACTCATACAGTAAATGCAGCTTGTGATTGTTAGTGCCCATTATATCTCATTTTGAGTTAAATAAGCCAGAAAACTGGCATAAGACCACTAGGAGCTTGAGTCCTCCCTGCTGGATTTGCTGTGGTAACTTATGACTTTCAGGGGGTCCCAAGTGGGATTCAAAGCCAGAGTGAGCATGGTAGCGTTTCTGTAGACACGTGTGGTGGCTGTGCTGCTGTGGGTGTGATAGTCCTGGGGCTCAGGGAGGGAGGTTTGGAGGCAGAGATACCCCCTTGCATGAGACGAGCTGGTGGAATTACTGCAGATGTACTTCAGGTGCACAAGCCCCATCAGGTCTTGAAAAGAAGCAGCGAGATTGAAAATGGTAAAGCAAATTGCTCCAAGTTTCAGTAGAGGCTGAGCAAAAAGGCCATCTAGAAGAAGATGTGGTATTTGGAGCAGGGGAGAATGCTAATGAGAAGTGATAATGCTTATCTCCTGTGGGGAGCCGGAAGACACTAAAGTTCACGTTAGCCATGTGGGCATGAAAAAGGAGATGTTAGTGTGTACCATAAAACCAAAATAAATTTTGATAGCTTTTTTTTTTTAGTGTTTTGTAGACTTGACAGCTGAGGTGCTTTATACCTCCCTGTTAAGGATCTGGTCTGAAGTTAGTCTCGGAATAGCAGTCTCTTAAGCCATGCTGTAAAGCCTTCTGAGAAGAGTGAAACATGCTCTTGGTGCCCTAGTCCATCGTGTCAGTGATTGACTTTGGCTGACTTTCTCAATTGCATCCTGTATGCTGGATGAAACATTCTGGGGGTTCAGGAGTCTTGCTCTTCTACTGTGAGGAATACATATATTTAATTGTGATGTGTTCACGGGTGTTTCTTAGTCAGGGAAAATCATCAGTGGATGGTCTGCAGTGAGTTGACTTCTCACTTCACTGAAGCTGGTGGTGAAGTTGAGGAAGCTGTTTGGAAATTAGGTGAGGTGGTTTTGGAAAAATGTCTTTAAAATAGTAATTTTAATTAGTAATGGCTGGTAACATAACTATGTTTGCTTTTTTTGTAGTACAGCTACCTTGTATTATGTGGTTTCAGTTAGAAGTTCAAAGGAATCTCTTTTATCTAAAGCTGTATTACCTCTGTGTGTGTTTGTTACAGTAATTTAGCTAATGACTTCACAAAATGCTTATATTTGTGGTTTAGATAATTTTCCATCTGCTTAGTAAGGTTGGTGAACATCTGAAGGAAGTAAACATAAACCAGCTGTTACCTTTCCTCCTTTTTCATGTTGAAGTTTACAAACAGAAAAATACATGGGTGTTCTGTAGAGGACTTGTCCTAAACAAATATAAATTGTTCTATTGAGAGCCCTCATCAGATATTCTTTTCTCTTCAGAATTTCGACCTGGTGATTGATCGGTTTGGACAATACAGTTTATCTAGGCATGGAGTATTCACCCTGTCTAATGAGGTTAGGATGCCAGAGCTGTTGGGGAAACTAGAAGCAATGTCACTTGCTTGAAAACCTTCCTTTTTGGGTTAACTTTTATTGTTGTATGGATGAAATTCCTAATTTACACTACAGAAAACATGTGATCTTCTGAAACTGTGCAAGCCCTTTTTAAAGCAGTATTTTGATTATGTCAATTTACTCTTTACGTGTAATTAAAATCAGTAAATATTTGTGAAACATGATGAAAAGCTATAGCTTTCTCTGGAAATTTAATTACTTGTTTTTTGAAGGTATAAGAGGTAGGTGGACAAGTTTGTATGTCCCTTAACTAGTGATCAACTTCTGATATTTCTTTTTTATTTATTTCTGAGGCTTCATTTATGCTGTATTCTGTTGCCAGGCATTCCCATTGATACTCAGATGTTTCCAAAAAATCCAGTCAATCTTAGTCACCTGACATTGTTTAACATTGATGTAATACCTAAATATATTTAATTGGATATGATCCAACTACTCTTCCAGTCCCTGTGGCAGTACCTCTTTAAAAGGAAACAACAACCACCCCTCAGGATGTGTGCTGTGGTCTCCTAGGGAACTGCATATCTTTGTTCTCAACTTTGGATGAAAACAGGGATGAAAATAGGTTTCATTCCCCTGGCAAAGAGTTAAGATTTTTATAAATGCCATTTAAAACTTTTGATCCTGTGTGAGTAATAATAGCCTGACTTAATCATAGAAAAAGTGTTGTGGATTATTTCTATATAAAATTTTGGAAAATTATTTGGAAGTGTGTTTGCAAAGTGGTTAGAGATCATGTCTAAAATTCTTGAAATGGAGACAAATAACCTAATAAATCACAAGAAATAGAAATTGGGGTGATCCAGTTAGATCCACTGCACTTACTAAAGCAACTTGTGTATTTGGCAGACTGTCCTGAACGCAGACAGTACTGTCTTATAGTAATATATTTTAAATTTGTATGCAGGTCAAGTGAGGATTTCTTCTAGCTGCCTTTTATCTCGGGACAGCTGTTTTGGCTCATGGGAGATGTCTTCAAAAAGACCAGATTTCTAATATCAGTGTTTAGGTATCTCTATAGATGTGTTGAGTTCAGTAGAATCCTGAGGCTTGGGGTTGTCACTGCTCATCACCTACTTCAGTAAATCATGTTGGCCTTGGCCTCATAGCTGGGATTAGGGAGGTCCAAAACAGGACAGGCAGGTGGTGGACCATAGATAGACTTTACCAGTGTGTCCTTTTGGTTCAGTTGCCTCTTATTTTTGATCCTATGCAGAGTTGACTATTCAAACCCCATCTTTTAAATAAATGCAGATGGATAGTATATTTTAAAGGAACTTCTTAAAATGCTAAATGCATTTATATAACACCTCATACATGTTTATTTCTAGGAGAAGGAGCTACAGCTGAAGTTTCCTCCTCTTTTGTGATTCTGTCTCTCAGTACGCTGGTAGTACTGGTAATTCTGCTGGCCAACTGTGTCTCCTGCTGCAAAGACCCTGAGATAGACTTCAAGGTAAGCATCTGAAGTGCAAATGTATATACAAGGGGTATTCCTGGTATTCTGGGTATCAGAACACAGCTTGTTCAATTGTCGCGGATCCTCGGCAGATACTGACCCTTGGTGTCACCGTGCATCTCTCTGAAGCAGCCAGCAACTCTAGTTCTACACACTGGGAAATCTTGTTGCAACCATTTATTTTAAGTACTTGTTCCGTGCTGCAGTAAGGATCTTTAATGTCTCTTCAAAATCATTACTAGCTGTCAGGATCAGTAGTAAAAGTATACCCTTGAGACAATTCTGCTGTAGTTAAAGAGCCTTTTTGTCCTTTTCCTGTGTATTCTTTTAATTTGTTTTTCTTAGTCTGCTGACAGGATTTAAGACGTTCCTGTTGAATGAGAATACTGAAGATTTGGCCTAGGCAGTTCAGGGTAATTCATTCAAAGTCAGGGATAACATTTAAATCAAACACCAAAAACCCAAAACACAAAGAAACCCACAAAACAAACAGCCCCTTTTTGATAAAAGCAATACTTGATACTGTAATCCCTTTAAATCAGTAATAACTTGAAAATAAGGAGTAGAAAACTAAAAATCTGTCACTGTCCTTGAAAAAAAAATCAGGCCTCCTTAACATTGCTCATTCAAGGTAAAAGAAGTGTATTAGTGCTAATTTTAAGACAAAGATCAACTTGTTTACGAAGGTATTTTTTATGCAGGAATTTGAAGATAACTTCGATGACGAGATAGATTTTACACCTCCAGCAGAAGATACTCCGTCTGTTCAGTCTCCAGCAGAAGTCTTTACTCTTTCAGTTCCCAGTATTACTGTACCAACTCCCTCCCAGTTCCCATGTCGTACAGGTAAAACACAGGTTTTTTTAATGAAAAACTAAAAGTGGTCAATTTCAATGTCAAAAGTGGAGTGTAGCTGACTATGTTTAACTTCACTGTAACAAGTTAATTGTTACAAACTTACATAAACTGAGTAAATATATTTTGAAGGAGCTTCTTAAGAATAGTATAAGATATATAGTATACTTAAGTGAAGTATAGGATAAAATGTAAAATATTAGAATCATAGAATCATCTAGGTTGGAAAAGACCTTTGGGATCATCGAGTCCAACCATCTCCCCTACTCTACAAAGTCCTCCCCTGCACCATATCCCTCAGCACCGCATCTAAATGGCTCTTAAACACATCCAGGGATGGTGACTCAACCCCCTCCCTGGGCAGCCTATTCCAATGCCCGACCACTCTTTCTGTGAAAAATTCTTTCCTAATGTTCAGTCTAAACCTACCCTGTTGGAGCTTGAAGCCATTCCCTCTCGTTCTGTCATTAATTACCTGTGAGAAGAGACCAGCACCAACCTCTCTACAGTGTCCTTTCAAGTAGTTGTACAGAGTGATGAGGTCTCCCCTCAGCCTCCTCTTCCTCACACTAAACAGTCCCAGCTCCTTCAGCCTCTCTTCATATGATTTGTTCTCCAGGCCCTTCACCAGTTTTGTTGCCCTCCTCTGCACTCGCTCCAACACCTCAATATCTCTCTTGTATTGAGGTGCCCAAAACTGGACACAATACTTGAGGTGTGGCCTCACCAGTGCTGAGTACAGGGGCACAATCACCTCCCTACTTCTGCTGGTCACACTATTTCTAATACAAGGCAGGATATGTTAACTTGTGGCAGGATGCCATGCAAGGTAGCTAAATAGAATGAAGCTAGCTGAAATAAACCTCTTGAGGACTTCAATTACCCCTCTCTGTACAGCAAGGGTTGAAGTTCCCTGGGACATTGGTGACTTCTGCTCTTTGGTGAATTTCTCCCTGGCGAGGTGGTCGCTGGGTTTTTACTGTTGGCCTTCAATGGAAGGCAGAGGGACTCGGGTGCCAGCAGCGCTGCTCTCGGCTGTGTGGCTGTCTTCCCAGCACTGTGGGCTTTCCCTGCTGGAAACAGGACATTGGTGAGACAGAGCGTGAGACTGCCTTGCGAAAAGTTTTTTGGAATGTGTTCTTTAAAATACAATTATTGTAAAAGGAAACTGAAGCATCTTAAATATTACAAGCATAGTGTAGCATAAAGTAGTTGTTGTTGTATTATAGTACCTCACGTATAATTTTTACATATATTGCTTGTGTTGCTTAATCATTAGATGTTCAGGGAAGCCTCCTGTTCAAGTTCTGTACCTACAAATTTCAAGAAACTGTTGGTGTGCCTTTGATACAAAAGAAACTTACTCCTTGGTGTTCTAATGAGCGAGGGAAAATTCTCTGTGAATAATTTTATCTCAGCTATTCTACATTGCCATAATTGTTAAAACCATTCTCGCTGTCACTGGAAGTTATTTTGCCAAGAGCAGGCAGTGTTCTCAAGTACGGTGCACTGGTGAAATGGGGTTGTACTGATTCGGTATTCTCTGTGCTTCAGAGCACCTTGAGACTATATTGCACAGCTATAGCTGTTCCAGCACAGTAGTACTGGTGTAAATGTGGCTTACGGAAATAAAAATGTGGGCTAGAATTCTGTCAGAGAAGTTGTGTGGATGGGAAGTTTCTGTGTACATCTGTTGGTGTTCTTAAGCAGTCAGGCAGCAGAGGGGTAAACACCGCTGGATCTCCTGGGTAGGATAGAGCCTGCCACTGTTACTGTCCCTCCGCTGCCCAGATCTGGGCTTTTCTACCCTGTCCCTCTCTGTGGTCTTTACATTAGCTATTTTTAGTCGGAAAGTGTCCTCCTTCCAGATGGCAGCTATAAGTAGGGCAGTTGGGCTGAAGAGTAAAGCAGTCAAACCCTTTCTCTTAAAATCGTAACTCTCTGTGTCACTATAAATTTTAAGACATACAAGCAATGAGCATTGTCTTGGGTTTTCTGCTTTTGTTTACATAGGAAATGTTTGTGAGGAGGTTATTTAGGGTGTAAACTGGTGAGGGGTCTGGAGCACAAGTCTTATGAGGAAAGGCTGAGGGAGGTCCAGTTCAACCTGGAGAAAAGGATGCTGAGGGGAGACCTCTTTGCGCTACAGTTCCCTGAAAAGAGGGTGTAGCCAGGGGAACCCAGTCTCTTCTCCCAAGGAACAGGCAATGGGACAAGAGGAAATGGCCTCAAGTTGTACCAGGGGAGGTTTAGGATGGATATCAGGAAAAATTCTTCGCTGATAGGGTTGTCAAGCCTTGGAACAGGCTGCCTAGGGCAGTGGTGGAGTTGCCATCCCTGGAGGTGTATAAAATTTGTGTAGATGTGGTGCTGAGGGACATGGGTTAGAGGTAACTTAGCAGTGCTGGGCTAATGGTTTGACTTGATCTTAAAGGTCTTTTCCAAACTAAATGATTTGATGATTTGTTTTACCCAACTACAGGGTCTGCTGCACTTCTATATTGGAATTAGAACTTAGCCTTTTTGCCTTCTAACTGAATGCTTCGAAAAATTACAAATTGATATGTCCTAAGGAGAATCCCCATCTGTTTATAGGGAATGTGTTCTAGTATGGTTTGGAAGCTGGAGCTGAGAAAAGTTTCACTTAAGTCCTACTGTCACAATGTTCCTTCGTATTTTATGTTTGTCTGACTAGGCTTTGCTGCTTAGTCCAAATGGGTGGATATAATTGGGACTAGATGTTGAAGGAGCTTGCGTTATTTCCTTAACAGTTGATAACTTTGGCCATCTGAGTGGTTTGATACCTGGTATCTTTGTTTTGTTGTGTGTGACAGATGGATCCAAGTCTCAAGTTGCACGTCAGAGTCTAAACTACATCCAGGAAATTGGAAATGGCTGGTTTGGAAAGGTGAGAAGTTTGTCTTTTGGTTTTGTTGGTTTTGGTTTGTTTTGGGTGTTTTTTTTTTTAATATTGTACTGCAGTTTGAGTCTTATCCCTAACTGACTCGACTGTATTTCCTTTAAAATAGTATTCTTAAAAAAAAAAAAAAAGTAATAGCATAAGAAAAACTGAAGTTGAAATCATATGTTTCCTTGAATGCACACTTTAGCTGCTATCACTGCACCAATTGCTGCTGCTTTAATTCACGTGTAGTTTCTTACTAGGTATGCATTTTACCTCTGTGGATTTGAATTAATACATTCCTGTTATTACCAGTTCTTTCTAGGAAAAAATCGGAAGTAAATAAGTGGTCTTCATTAGAAAAGTTGATGAGTAGATGGTTTGTCAAGTTGCATTAATATGGGTGTTTAATTCTCAAAGCTCTGCAAGCGTTGACAATCCAGAAAATCTTTCTTACAGCATGTCTTTAGCACTTGTTTTTCTTTGCAGGAAAACGCCAAAATTTGTTTCCCTTGGCTTAGAAACGCAATGCTTCTCTTTTCCAGGTTCTGCTCGGGGAGATCTACACAGGCACTAGTGTTGCAAGGGTGATAGTGAAGGAGCTGAAGGCGAGCGCAAGTACCAAGGAGCAAGAACAGTTTTTAAGAAATGGAGAACCATATTAGTAAGTAATGTTTCACAGCAGGGTTAACTTCTACACTTCATACCACTGTGTGGGAATTGGCGGCAGTTCTTCTGGTCACTGTTACTGTCTCTGCTTGCCCTCCCTTATAACTGAAATGTATGGCTTTACAAAGTGGAATACAGTCAGTCCAAAGTGAGCAAGAGTTGAGCTTGTGTAGAAATAAAAATAAGCCCTTTCCTTAAATGTGTTTGGTAGTTTTTGTTCATGACTAGAAAACACACTTGTTTGGTTTATCAGATTTTCTTCTGCAGCTGTTTGGAACAAACTTCTGGTGTTGCAAACCAACCTTATAGCTAATTAATTGCCTCTGAGGAGTGAGGTTTAACACCTGTACTTGGCTTTCCTGTTAGAAGCAGGGGAACTGGCAACACTTTGTCTGCTATCAGACACACATTAATTTCTTTAAAGTTCCCTTTTTCAAACAATTAAGTGCAACATATTGATAAAAACTATTTTGTTCAGGTGGAGGCTTGTGCATGCAAAAAAAATCCCAGAATTATACTACCTTCAGTCTAGTAGTACTCTACAACTGAGAAATCATTGATCTGGGGGGAAACACCAATAAAACAGGATTGTTTGGTGTTTGTTTCCTCCTGTGTTGTGCTTGGAGGATGCTCGCTTCTAGGGGCTGGGCCTTTGTACAGTGGAACGGTATTTGGTATATTAAAGGGAGTATAATTCCTCTTCCCGTGTTTGGGAGTAGTGGGAGCTCTCTGAAGAGCTGCCTGCCAGGAGATAGTGGCTTGTGTAAGCGAGTGGGAAGGAGAGAACTGTTCCCCAGACAGAGCTCACAGTGGGCTTGGCCTGCACCCACCATGAGTGAGTGGTCACAGGGAGCTCTCTGCTCTCAGTGCTTCCCCGTGCCCTAGGTATAGTTGCAGTTAGGCTTAAGCTGTTGGCATTTGTCAGAAGAAGCAATCTCATGCCTTCTGCTGCGTTGGCACAAGTGTTCTTTAAGCGATTTAGAAAAAGTGACTGATCTGGCTGGGAACTAACCTGGCTAAATAAAGGTTTAGCTCTTGGCCAGATCGG
The DNA here is from genome assembly GCA_033628505.1 of Tringa tobata. Taxonomy (NCBI): domain Eukaryota; kingdom Metazoa; phylum Chordata; class Aves; order Charadriiformes; family Scolopacidae; genus Tringa; species Tringa tobata. The sequence goes on from JAHREE010000141.1 coordinate 269,898, forward strand.
TTCTGGGTGTAGCTCATGAACCAGTTGCATGTGCTTATTTTTGGTGTGGGGGATGGCAGGACAACAGGTGTGACTGTCTTGTGACAGTGCTGCTTTTGTGGCTTCGGGGATCTCTGGGTTTCACTGCTCTCAGTGATGTGCTGCAGCAGTGCAAAGGTGGTACAAAGGGACAAGTGGAGTCTGTGCCTTTGGATACTGGCATCTTGTGTCCACGTCCGCCCCCCCGCAGTGTTAGGTGTTGAAGCTTCTGGTAGGGATTTCAGTGTGTTGTGTTTTACTGCAAATAATATATTGTCTCATCTCTCTGGCTTTAACTGAATTTTTTTTCACTCTAGCATTCTGCAGCATCCGAATGTTCTCCAGTGTATTGGGCAATGTGTGGAAGCCATTCCTTATCTCCTAGTTTTTGAGTTCTGTGACTTGGTAAGTGCACTTGTACAAAAGGCTGCAGTTGTTTTTCCATTGGAGTAGATTTTATGTAGTGTATTCACTGCCCTTCAAAGTGATTTGTTTTCTTCCTTGGAAATTTTTTTAATAACTGAAATGTCAGAAGACAGACTTTTTTGGTTTAGAGAAAAACCATAAGTGTAATTTCTTGTTTATAATCTTTTTCAGTTCATCATGTAAATTCTAGGTGCTTGTGGAACATTCTGAAGAGGAAAATAGCTATTCTGTCTTTGATAACAGAATTGCTGCTCTCTTTCAGTCTGCCTACATCATGTAACAGGGAGCTTGGAGGGGAAAGGAGGTCATAGAAGGAAGCTTTTTAATGCAGCCCAGTATTACATGCATATGCTCACAGTCACATCCTAAATTGTGTTTGCTGTCTGTGCAGCCTTTATGTGCTTTTATTTCTATGAAGAAATAGAAATAAAATTGAGGAAAAAAGATTTTGCTCCCTTCTGCCCCCCCGCCCTCCTCAGTGCCCAGATTTTACTTGTGCTATGCTGCTTGGGCTAAAATGCAATGGTGGGCTCGCTTCCAGAATTGGTATTGAGTGTATTCTACTAGCTAGAATTTTCAGTATCATCCTGTTCTTTCCCTGATCCTTTCTGTTACTGTATTCTTCTTTTCCCTACTCTTGTTCTTCTTTTCTTTCCCTCCCTGTCATGCCCAAGCAACTGCCTTCTGCTTCCTGAACACGCCAAGAAGTGCTAAGAGCAGAGTGTGGGCTGTTCTCAGGGCTCTCTGCTGTGAGTGCCACCAAGGCCATTGGGGATGGAGAGTTGCACAGACCCCTTGCTCAGCCCCTGTGTTCCTGGCATGAGGGGGAATTCCTCTCCATGTTGGGAGAAGGGGATGGTATGAACATGTAGAAACTCTGAACTGTGCTGGTATGCACAGTCTTCAGAGACTGCAGTTTGGATGTGGAGATGGATCTGTGGGCTGGAAAGACCTGCATCGCTCTGTTGTAGCATAACACATTATTGAAAACCAACCCAGCCCAGAACTGCAGGTGGCGGCTGGCTGAGCACTGGCTCAATGGCTGCTTTTAAAGTTTGTGGTCTCCATATCGCTTAAAGCAGAGTTTATTGAGAAATGTCAAGGCAGAAATGAACTCAGAAGCACATGTATATGTTATTAAGAAATAAGTCTTTCAGAAGTAAGATAGTTTGCGTTTATAAAGTTCAGCAAGGTCTTTTTATCAGCGTCACTGCTGCAGAATTTCCTTTTAAACTCGGGTGCACAAACACAGTTCTACTTGCATCACTTGCCTCAAGCAATTTAAGTAAGAGTTAACGTGAGCTTTTGAGTTTTCTTGAGAAACACCACTTAATCTGTGACCTTAAATAACTGTGTTTTTCATTACTGCTCTTTTGGTCAAATTTATTAGCTGTGGTAAATTAATGAGGCAGAAGTGCTGATAAAACCATTCTTTTCTAAATGAAAGAAACACATGAACTTTTAAAGTGACTGATCAAAGTGAAGTGTTCTGGTTTTGCTTAGAATTAAAAAGTAGGTGCCTAAGGTTAACCAGATAATGGATTTATAGTTTTTCAATATGTAGAAATGGAATACTTCTTACTGATTTTAAATCTGGTACTCAAATTGGAGGTTCTTTACAAGGCCTGTTGAAAGAGAATTGCAGTTTATGGAGTCTAACATATATATCCAAGTATGTCATCAGATTTAAGTGCTGCGATGTTTTTAAATAGTTATGTTATTTAATCCAACTTTGAATTTGAAGATGGAGTAACTTTTAAAAATTGCCCTACTTTAAGTATACAAGAAAAAAAAATAATATCCTTGTTTGATGCCTGATGATTAATGCCAGAAATTGTCATGATCCTACAGAGTAATCTGGAAAGGATTTTACTTAAGGGGATAAAATAGATTTTCACTTTAACTGGGGGCAGTAAGCTTGACAGCCAAAGTGGTAGTTTTATAAATTCAAATGTAGTTAGGTAATTTCTTTGGAAAATAAATGTCTGTGCTGATTTCTATTCCAAGTGAACTAAAGCTTGTGTTTAGAAAATTATATATTATAGTGAGTTAAACATGACTTCCATACTAGAAGTCTGGCTCGCTTGGAGAGCTCTCACTTCGTAGAGCCAAGTATCTCCTAGACACCACGGTGGTTCATTGGCTGTGCAGACAGCTATCAGTGTTCCCTGAGCAGTCTTAGGCAGAGAGCCTGAGGAGCGCAGTGTCCCTGCATGTCACTAGTCCTTGTTGGGGTCCCAGGGCCTAGCATGGAAGGGAGCGATGGTGGAGTAAGGGAGGGGAGAGATGTGAAGGAAGCCAGACGGCACCGTTTGCAATAGGAGGTATGGCTAGATAGCTTTTTTTAGTAGACAGGTTTTTAGCAGAGTGCCAGTGGGCTAATATTCTAGGAGCTGCTTTGTATCACTGTGGCTGGGATGGCATTTACTTGGATCTTTCAGGCTTTAGGAAGTGATCTAGAAAGCTGGTAGCTTCTTTTGTACTTTTTTTTTTCTTTTCTGAAATTGAGTGAATGGGGGTGTATGGAGGTGCTTCCAAAGCACACAACAGTCTCATTCTCCAGCAGAAAGACCACAAGGGCGGATGTGGTGGGAGTGGTTGACCAAAGGCTGTAGCATCTGTGGTCACTATATATTGTTCAGATGGAAAGGATTAGAAACACGTTTCTGTTCTGGTAGCAGTAGTGTAATGCAGTGCTAAAGCTCCTTACCTTGTGTTACTGGTGTAGCATGTGTATATACAACAAAGAATAAACTTGGTTTAATTCATTGTACTTATGTGATTAAGAATTTGATGGTTAAGGAAAGCAGGTGGCAGATATGTCAACTGTGTTGGAAAGGAAATTTAATGTCTTCAGATGATAGGTTCTTCTAAGGCTCTTTTGGGAATGTAGACTTCATTTTGCAGGGTTGCCATATTAAATAATGAGAAATGTGGCTGTTCTACTGACCACCACAACCTAGAGGGTGCTGTGGCTGTCGTCTTTGTGCTCCTTCACATTCGTAGCCTGTCACAGCACAGCCCTTCTTGCGACTGCTCTTACAGGCATTTGTAGCCTTTTTAGGGCCACTTGACCTTGTCCTGGCTGCACGGGCAGCCCTGGGGATTATCAGTTCCCCAGCTCCTTGGCACCGAGAGGTCTTCATCAGAGGCAGTGGAAACCCTAGTGCAGAGATACCGGAGCTCACTGTCCTGGCAGCAGTGCTGAGTGTCCTGCAGGCTGACTTACCTGTTTTCCTGGCCATATAAACCTCTTGCATGTCTCTGTTTCTCAGGATTGCTGGGTTGTGTGTGCAGTAACTGTATTTGCCAGCATTTACCTTATTCTGTAATGTAATCCAAGTTGCTCTGTGTCCATTGCTTTGCAGAGCTGGCAAGGAGCAAGAGAGGTCAGTTGCACATAAATGATTTAAAGCTTTCAAATCCTAATTTTCCTTTGCCTGTGTTAAAACTGTGTAAAAAGAGGTAAATATAAAAAAAAATGCACAGTAAGTTCTTAAGCCCACCGCACCCGCCGTAGCAGGTTGCTTAGTTGGTTGGTGCAGTCTTCTATGAATAGTTAACTGTTCACTGTTAAACACTGTAGAACGATGCCAGGATAAAAATAGTGGTAGCTGCCTTATTAACTTTAATATATTACTCAGCCATGTGTGGCCAGCATTTTGTCAGCACAGCAAATCCTCTAATGGATTGACATAATTTATGAGTAAAGGAAAGTTATTCAAATGTGGAAGTAGCATGAATATTGTGAGGCTGATTTGCCTATCACATCCTTACAGCAGCAGCTGCAGTTCCCGCAGCAGATGACATCGGAAGGATGCAGGATTTGCCCGGGATGCCCTCTGGCTGCTCTAGGGGAGTTGCTGGGAGTGGGAGATGCCGGCGGTGGTGTTCTGTCTTTTGATTGGACTTTTTCTAGTTACTGCCACTTGAAAACATTATTTTCAAAACAATAAAGAGTTTTTGCAAGGAAAACTTCTTACCCAAAGAGTTCAACAAATCCATTTAATAATCATATCCACAATTGGCCTCATTGGTATAGACTCTCAGTGGTGTGTGGTTGTTCTCTGCCAAGGGCCCTGGGTCCCTTCCTGCAGAGCCACTGCCTGGCCGGTCACTCCTCAGGTTTTGTTGCCACAAGGGGCCTTTCCTTCCCAGCTGCAGGACTCTGCACTTGTCCTGCTGGAGTTCTGTGAGGTCCCTGTTGGACCCTCTTCAGCCTGTCCCTCGGGACAGCCGGCTGGCCCCTGAGTGTATTCACTGGTTCTCTCAGCTCAGTATAAGCAATGTCTTTTTAAAGCAGTACCAAAGCCCCTGGTTTGTACTTTTAACCTTGATTACAGCCTTAATTAGAATAGAATGGGCAAATAGAACCAGCATGTTTCAAGGTGCTGGATTTAGTAAAAGTTGTATTTACTACAGTAATGTGTGCCTACATGAATTATTTAGTAAATAAGGGATGCAACGCAGCACTGCTGTTACTAAGGCATTTAGAAATTAAAAAGTAATTCCTTGGTGCGTTTCAGGCGCTCTAGAAACTTAATCCAGCGAGACAAGTAACCAGTTGCCGTTTTAATGAATGACAATTTTGGAGAGTTTGTGTTTCTTCAGGCGCTTGCTGCCACCTAGAGCCAGTCGAGCTCGGTGCTTTCTCCTTGGATTCCTTCGGCTGTGTGGCTGGAACCTGTCTGTTACCGACACTTGTTTTCTAGGTCTTTGGAGCTCTGCTCTAATAAATCTGCTCTGGAGAGGTAGAAAGGGGGGCTGTGTTTATATATAATGTTTATAGATACCTACCTGAGCCAGTACAACATTAAAGCTTTAGTTCTAAGTCAGAAGAATCTTTTGGAAAACTTTTTTTTTAAAATGTAATTTATGTGGGATGCAGATCTGTCAATTACCTAATTAGCAGCTAATGGAAAGTACTGTTGTATGACAGTTAGATTTTATGTGGCAGTATGATCTGGAATGTTAAGTGATGAATGATTTGATTGAAACACCCTAAAAGGACAATACCATATGCCTTAGATGACTTCTGTAAAAATCTTATGGAGACTGGAAACTTCAGGAGATTTCTTTATTAAGCACAAGTATGGTTAATAAGTAATGTGGTTAGTTGATTCTTCCTTAAATGTTTTTCAGATTCAACCAACGTACTGTGCTGATAAGTGTTTTCAACTTCTTTTGCAGGGTGACCTAAAAACGTACATCTGCAATGAGCAGGAGCATGTTAAAGGAGATTCACAAATAATGCTGCTGCAAAGAATGGCCTGTGAGATTGCTGCTGGGCTTGCTGTGATGCACAAACACAACTTTGTGCATAGGTATGCCCTCCAGATAGCTGCTTTGGGTTGTCGTGTGCTCAAAAACATGTAGATATTTTCATTACCATCCATATGTATTGAAGATTGTGTTTTAATGAACTTGTGTCTAACTTACATATCCTAAGTCATGAAGTTGTGATGCTTGTGAAGATGCTGGAAGCTGGTGGGTTTGCAGCCCCTAGGGGCTGCAGCTGAGCCAGCCCAGGAGAGGTGGTGGTTTCATTAATTCCTGGCCCAGTTTAATTTGTTTTGTTTATGGAGGGGAGAGATGTTATAATGAATCTTACGTGCTGTGTGTTTTTTATAGATGATAGCAATTTAGAACTTCTGTTTGGTAATCTGTTACTTGTGTTACTAAAAATAGGAAAAAAAACTCACAAAACCTCACAACCCTAAAATTGCTGCCTTTCTAATGCAGTGAGCGGGAAGCTGACTTCAGGTGAAAAATCAGACTGAAACAGATGTTCTGGCAGTGCCTTATTGTTCATGTAACCTTTAATCTTCAGTAATGGAGGTAGCCAGGTTTAGAAGAAATCATAATCGGAGAACAATTTGGTTTTAATTGGGGAGGGAAATGCTAGATTTCTTTATTAGAATTAAAGTTAATGCAGCCAATACTGAAAGAATGGCAATAGTAAAAGGCCAGGGAAAAATGCATTTGTGAAACTAGTTGCTCAGAAATTCACCAAAATTCATTTTTTTGACTTTGAATGAGAAGGTGTTAAGGACCTGGAAGACATCAACCTTAGACATGTAATGACTAAAATATTTGAGTACTTGCTCCCCAGACATGGCGTACCTGATGAAGCCTGGGGTATCACAAGATAGTGTATTTTGTTTCATGTTGGGCTGGTCTGTCCTTCACTGCAGAAACAGCACTTGCATCGTTATCCTTTTCAGCAAGTTGGGAACTTGTGCTGGAGCTTATCGAGGCACGTCGTGATGCTTAGAGAAAGCAGAGCCCTCGCATTCGGGGAGAAGGGAAAGGAGGTCTTCAAAGGTGTGACCCAGCAGCAGAGCCCTGAGGAGCCCAGGCCTGGGCTTGTGGCCGCTGGGCAGAGCGTTGCTTTTAACCTGTTTAATGGTTACAGATGACCTCAAGGTGGTACCAGTTGTACCTGTCAAACTGGGTGATCACTGCTTCTTGTGTTGCAGCAGCCTGGCTCTGTAGGTATTAAATTTAACAGTATGTTTTCAGTGAGATACAGTTAAACTTGATAAATAATTATTCTGTGGATCTGCAGGATTTTCATTGTAAATGTTTACTTCTAGCAACACTATCCTGATGCTGTCAGAGTAAGTGGTAAAGCTCCAGCATCAGTGATTTTGTTGTTAGTGGTAAACTCAAGCAGCCAAAATCGGATTTCTCTTCCAGTATATTTATTTAAATAGTATAAAACAAGTTGGAAAGCTTTGGGGCATACTTGAGAGTTACAGATGTGTTTCTGACCTGTGTAGTCCAATGACTGGAAAGAAGAACGTTATATTCCTCCTTCGAAGTAGGGGCACTGTGTGGCTTTGAGACTGCTTTGCTGCAGAGACTTCTCTGAAGCCGGGCAGAAGGAATGGCAGAGTTCTCCCACTCCCTGGTGCCCCTTCTGGGAAACTGAGGGGCAAAATGTTGGAGCACTTGGTGCAGAGCTCTCTGCTTCCCAGCTGCTGTTCTGTAGTGACCACGCAGCTTCATTACACTTGCAGAAATTTGAGTTTGTGTGGTGAGGTTTCTAAAACAGCATTTTGGTTTGGTCTCATTATCTATTTCTTTGCTTTTTCAGTGACTTGGCCTTACGGAACTGCTTTCTTACGTCTGATTTAAATGTCAAAGTGGGAGATTATGGTATAGGATTCAGTAGATACAGGGTAAGTTCATCTAGTCATATACCACTTTTTTAAAAGAATTTGGGACCTAAGGTTATAACAAGTGTGCTTTAGAGTTAGAAACTGATACTAGATTGTCCTTTATTGGAACAGTGGACTTTCAAAGTATAACTGGCAAATAACAAGCTCCTGTAAGATAATAGATGATCTTTCTAGGGCTGAGCAGAGTTTAGTGCTTGTAGAAGGAGCTTCTGGTTAAATCTGTCTTCTTTAGAGGTGCTATTTACAGTAGTCCTAAAATATGCACACATTAATTTTAAATGTTTTAAGGAAGGAAAAATCCAAGCAAATTTCTTAATGAAAATGTTCAAAGTATTTAAATATATCAGGAAAACGAAAAATTCAAGGCATTAATTAAAATGTTTTCTGAGTACCAAACCTTAGAGAAGTTGTTCAGTTTTCAGAGATTCAGTTTTTCTGCTCTGCAGTGACACCTTTCCTCTATAGCGTTATTCTCTGCTACTTGGGGGAAAAAGGGATTAAGTTTGTTAAATTCTAATTTTTTGCATAGGGGTCACATAAAACCATATTAAGGAAAGGTCTGTCAACTTCTGGATGTTGCTCCAATGTTTGTTCAGTTTTTTTTTTTTGTTTTTATTTTTATCAATAACTTAGGAAGATTATATTGAGACAGATGAGAAGAAACTTATTCCTCTCCGATGGACTGCACCTGAGTTAGTAACAAGTTTTCAAGACAGACTGTTATCAGCAGAGCAAAATAAATACAGTAACATATGGTATGTACTAGGCTTTAAAATAATTTCAGAGAGAGATATGTGAACATATTTTCAAGTGTTACACAAAGGATCAAATATTTACAGTTAAATTGAATATTGGCCTGATGCACTGCTTTTTTATTTCATCAGATGTAAGGTAGGTTAGTCTCTACAAATCTGAAATTATATCTTGCTTTGAAAAGATGCTTAGAAACCTGTTGATACAACAGTTAGGTTAAGAAAAAATGTTTAGCAGGTAATAGGTGTTTATACTTGTCCTGGTTTGAGGCTCAAACCATGACGATACTACTAAAAGCAATTACCTTATATTTGCTAAATGCTTTCAAATGTTTATAAATGAAGGAAAACATAATAGTTCTTCCAGTGATATCATAGCTGTGGATGACAAAAAGTTGATCCCACTAGAGCCCAAGTAAGTTCCCTTGGTAGAACAGTAGCATTTTCATTTCTTGGGGCAGCATTTGGGAGCTGCAGTTGTTTGTCCCGGCTACCAGAGTGCTCCTGGACAAAGACTGGTGAAAATCCTGAAGATGAGCTATTTTGAAATCACCAAGTTCCACTTCAATACTTAAGTCCTCAGAAATTTGGATAATGGAAACTGGGGCTTAGGCTAACATTTCTGAAAGCATTGTAGTTAAATTCCTGCTTTTGTATTCTAAGGATATTAAATAGTAAACTAGGTTTTATTTGCTGATTTAAAGGTATGATTGTAGAAAGCAAGTGGGATAGATAGAAATTATCTAAATACTCATTTCTTTTTCCTGACTTCATCTTTCAAGCAGGCTTCCTCACATCATACTGTTCATCTCAGCTACAAGCAGCCAGGGTCTTAAGTTTTCCAACTTGAATTTTAGTGCCTGTTACACAGAGCTGCTTTGAACAGGTGTGATGTAGATGACTTCCAGAGACCTTTCCAACCTAAATTGCAGTAATACGTGTGGAGTCAGTTACTTTGCAAGGAAAGGTTGCCCAAAGATCAATATCAGCTCTAATCACTAAAAATGTGAAGAGTGTTGTACACGGTTTCTATACAGCACTAAGCAAAAGAGTTGGCTTCTGACCACTGCAGCTTAAAAATAAGTAATTTTATGAAAACTCAACCAAAGATTAGTTTTCTAGTGGTTTGACCTGTAACTGCCATTTCTGATGAAAGCTGTTCCTACTCTTGGACTAACCATAAGGTTTATTCATCTTGCTTCTCTAAAAAAGAATTTTCTACTTTTTAATATGTGGGGTTTTCTTCCATAGCTCAGTCATTTGAGGCCTTTTGTATTTAGTTGCCTTCATTGCCGTTGCCTTCAAGCAACTTTATTCTTGAGGCTTCTCATGTTCTGTCAAATAAAATGAGTTAACAGGTTCTGAGGTTTTTGTGGAGCCAATGGGAGAGTGATATTTGTTTCTTCTTGCCAGTTATGCTTTGCATAATCCTTCCTTTCTTAGAAAAGCAGCTTTAGTTCTGGGAACACAGAGTCATTTGCTGCTCTCTTTCAGGTCCCTGGGTGTCACGTTGTGGGAGCTGTTTGAGAACGCTGCTCGGCCTTACTCGGACTTTTCTGACAGGGAAGTCCTGACCCACGTCATAAAGGAGAAGCAGGTTAAACTCTTCAAGCCACGGCTGGAGCAACCATACTCTGATAGATGGTAAACTTTAAATGTTTTTATTCTTAAAGCTGCTGGAGAAGTTTCTCGCGTTACTCAGTTCCCTAAAAGATATTGAAATTCCTACATGGAATCATGCTTCTGGCAAAGAAAACCTAGATAAAAGTGAAAGGAGTTGCTATATATGGAAGTTCCTGCCAGTGATATTAATTGTTACTCCTTAGCTTTTTAGATACCTGAATTTTATAAATCCCTTTTCAGTGTGAAGCTTATTGAAACACGCTTCTATTCATATAGGTATGAAGTTCTGCAGTTCTGTTGGCTACCTCCGGAGAAGAGACCAACAGCAGAAGAAGTACACAGACTCTTAACTTACCTTCGCATGCAAAGCCAAAGGGACTCAGAGATTGATTTTGAGCAGCAGTGGAATGCTCTTAAACCAAACACCTCAAATAGAGAAACAAATAATTCTGCATTTCCAATCTTAGATCACTTTGCAGGAGATAGACTTGGCCACGAGATGGAGGAAGTTCTTACTGTAACTGAAACAAGCCAAGGTCTCAGCTTTGAATACATCTGGGAGGCAGCTAAACATGACCATTTTGATGAGTGCGGTCATGTGAATCCTGATGAAGCAATGACGTACACGAGTATTTTCTTTCCAGTGGAGGTTTTTGAGAGGTCCCTGTCAGAGCAGGGGTCGGGAGCACAGGATGGAAGTGGTCAAGAAGCATCACTCGCTGTCCCTGGGGTGTTACCTGTGTTTGATGCGCACAAGCTTTCTGTTGGAAATGACTACTATATCCAGTTAGAGGAAAAAGGAAGTGGCTGCAGCATGAATTTTGATAACCAGTCAGTTGTACTAACCACAGAAGTTGATCATCAAGAAGCTGTACAAGAAAAAAGTTCTCATTTCACAGTTCTCAGGGATCTTGACGTTGAAGAATCAAGCACTGATGGGGACTTCTTCCACTACAATACAGATCCTAAAGAGGAATTGTTGCCTGCTGCTAGTAGTCCAGAAAGTCCTTTCCAGAATATCTTCAATGACATTGACAGATCAGAAGAATACAGAAAATCAGAAGAAAACAGAAAAATACTTGGTTTTGCTGAAACAAATGATATTCCTAAAGACTTTAAACCAGTTGTTTTAAACTCAAACACAGATGCCGGAAAGGCAGTAGGCCTTTCTGAGAAGGAGCATGGTAATCGTGCTTCTGAAAACGAAACAGTTTCTTTATGTGAAAATATTTCAAACCGGTCTGACTCGGTAACTTTAGAAGAACTTTCTGATAACTTCTTATTTCTTCAACAGAAAAACTTATTAACAGGGTTGTTGTCTAACAAAACCAGCAGTGATTTGGGGCAAAACCCAGAAGATGTTCTGAAAAGTATATTAGAAACCTCAAATAGAAACTCTGTAGAGCCTGAGCCCGTGTTGGCTGAAAACACACAGGTCTTTTCTTTAATCCATGGAAGTCTTAGAACAGTGAAAGATGAAAATTTTAACCCAGTGATGATAAATAAAGATCCGAGTTCTCGGTCTCAGAGCACTGTAGAGACGCAGGTGTCCTCTAGTCCATCTGCAGCACGTAAGTCATGTGATAAATATGCAAATCTTCATTATTTGAAGGACGAGGGAAAAGTTTTAAATGCGGAGGTCAACGAAGTTGTGCCCTGTAACATCGATATGCTCTGTCAAGAAGAGCTCTCCAATAATGCCAAAAATAATGTTGGAAACAACCAATGTTCTGGTGTCGCTGTTGGAGCAGCTGAGAGTGCTGCACAGCTGAAACAGGGAATGCTTTTCAAGTCTGAGGAAATAACTTTTAATAAAGGAGAATGTCATGATCAGGAAGATACAAAAAGAAACTTGCAAGACAAGTCTCCCATATTAAAAAAAGGTAAAAATTTATTGGAGGAAAACCAAGAAACATCGAATCATTTTGAGAACTTTAAGGATGTTCCGGAAGAGGTGACCTTAATTTCTGTTTCTATGTCAGATTGTACAAGTCAGGACAGTCTTTTGGAAGACAGCCCATCCCCTATACAGACTGTGGAAGCCTTAGAGACACCCGATTCTTTGGATTCTTTAGATGTAAATGAGGTTTTAGAATCTTTGCAGGCTCAAAGTCCTCAGAAACTTTTGCCTCCTGATAAACCTGCTGACAGTGGCTATGAAACTGAGAACCTGGAATCTCCAGAATGGACTTCCCATGTCACTGCTGAGGATGCTTCTAGTGTGGATACTGCTCTCGGTGTTGTCGGCGAGAGCAACGACAGTGCTTCACCTTCGAATCCAGTCATCATTGTTTCAGAGGCAGCAGCTTGTTTAGATGCAGCAAACAGCAATTTCGAAGTAACCCCAAAGGTTTTTCTGGGTGGGAGTCAGAACTCATATAGAGACTCTGCCTATTTCTCTGACAATGACTCTGAGCCAGATAAAAAAACAGAGGAGACTGTGCGTGGTGATTCTTCAAATAGAAGAGAGAATAGTGCCGAAGAGGGTTACAGTTTTGAAGAGAGACAGCAGAAGTGTGATGTAAAGAATCACCAGGATATCAATAATCAAAATGCAAAACTGGAACTAAATCACAACTTGGAGATGCAAGGGGTGGATGTAAGGATGCAGGGGTGTCCTGATGAGTGGGCTGAAGCAGCTCTGAATTCCCTGGAAATAGCGATGGAAAGGGATGGAATAGAAGTGTCTGAGACTTCCCATAAAAGTGTCTCTTGTGTTGGCACTAATACTTCAGAACTTCTGTCACACAGAGACTTACAGTCTGTGCATAACATACACAGCCCTTTGGACCTGAGCAGCAGTGAGAAGTCCTTCTATCACGTTGAAGGACAAAAGCTGAAAGAGCCGGATATTGAAGGGAAATACCTTGGCAAACTTGATGTTTCTGGAATGCTTGATTTAGAAGATGGTGATGATGCAGACGAGGAAGATGAGAACAGTGATTCGGAGGATGACATGAGGACTTTCCATATGCATAGTCTGAGTTCTGAGAGTGAAGATGAAACTGTTCATCAGGTACCCGAGATACTCACTGACAAGGATGATGGAAAACACCTGAGGAGCTTGTTGAAACTTTCAAAACCTCTTGATGAAAGGCAACGCGAGCATTGGAAAAATGAGAAAAAGGCTGTAACGTTTTTTGATGATGTGACAGTCTATTTGTTTGATCAGGTATCCTTTTTCTTTAATTACTAATTAAAGTTTTGTTTGGGATTTTTTGAAGAAGATGTGGTAGAATAGCTTAATAATATTTGTGGACAGGCTGTTACAAGATGACCTTTCTTGTCTCGGAGGGTTGGAAGTGGTTCGTGGTGTGGGTTGTTTTTTGTTGGTTCGGTGTGGTCATTTGCTGCTGGCAGAACTGCAGTGCCATCTGAAGTGAAGGAGGGTTTGCTTTGGGCTGCCACATCCTCAGTCTTTGTTGCTTTTGGACCCTGGACTGCACACGCTGAATGAAACATGTGATGTCTTTCTGATGTTTATAAACTGTATCTGGTTTGAACGTGTGAGACAGCATCATTATGGACCAGATTTGGTTAATTTATTTTACTAGAATGCTGTTGTAACTTTATAAAGGTGGTTTATGTGTTTAATGAGATTGAGGACTTAGATTTTAAGTTCAAATGTCTTTATAAAAAGAAAATAAGAAAAAAAACCAACACCAAAACCCCAAACATAAACACACAGCCCCCTGCCCAAACCAAACCACAGCCAAACTCTGAATCTTGCATGAGTTAGCATTAAGGTAAATTTAACTTAGACGGTAACCAAAGATGAGAATGGTATTCAGATGGTAATGCTGCTTTTTATTAATCCAATGTGATTCGAGTTCAGGGAAACACTGATCTGCTTATAAAAGTCAAGGTTACCTTTGTTTCCCTGTCTGCTTTATCAATTTTGTACTTCTGTAACTTGATACAGAGGGCATTTCTGTTTTAGCCTGATGGCAACTAAACTAGTACAGTGAGTTTAAAAGAACAGTCACATTGTCAGGCTTTGGAAATGTTGCTTATGATGACGCACATAAATATTGGAGATAATTGTGTTTTGGAATAGAAAATGTAGTTGATATATTTGTGTTTAGGCAGTCTGTAGAATAGTGATTCTTTTGTCAGAGAGGAAGGAAAAAATTAGCTGTGTTTAAACTGCTCTTATGGTTGGACTTGTTACTTATTACAGTAACTGATAAAATGTTGGCTGCTTCAAATACCGGTCCTACAAAGTCTGGTTTTATCCTGGAGCATGATTATAGGGGGGGGCGGGGGGGGGAATTAAAAAAAATATGTTGGGAAATGGGATAAGGCTTTATTAAATACAAGAAAACCCCTACCTGTGTCAGGCTGATAAGGGAGCTGTTTTAAATTGGATGTTTTAGCTTTGTTCCTAGAAATATGAAACCTTTTCCTATCATAAATATTTAAGTAGTTGTTTCCTGCATGTAATTTAGCATAGGCTTGATACCATTTTCTTCAGAAATAGAAGTACGTGTGTGTGCTTAACTCGAAGTTGTGTTGTGTGGCAGTAACTGGAGAGCTCACAGACCATTCAGTTCCACGGGGGGCTTGGGTGGCAGGGCTGCGGGAGTGTGTTTCTGGAATGCTGTGTCTGCAGGCGTCTATAGGCCTGGAGCCGTGTGTATGGGAGTTACAAAGGTACGTTGTTTGCCCTAGGAAATGCCAACCAAGGAGCTGGGGAACCGGGCAGCAGAGGTGAACGGCGAAGGCTCCCGCAGCGCTCCTGTTCCATCCTCCAGTCTCAGTTACTTAAACAGATTTGCAAATTCAGAAAGCTCGACAGATGAAGAAGGTACTGGAGTACATTTATACATAGCAGAGCCTGAGACTGTGTTATGTGTAGTTTTTGGTGAAATGTCATTTACATTTTAGGTAATTTGTAAACTCACGCCTCCGTGAATTGACTTCAGTTTTGCACCCTAAGCATACCCTTCAGCAAGGCTCAGCTACTGGTGTTACTGGTCACCAAGGCCTGTGGTGGTGTGCTGGTTGGGTTCATATTGATGTGTCTTGAGAGGCTAGCCAGCTGTGGGTGACAAAACTCTGTGACCCCCGGGGCTAGAACAGAAAAGCTACAAGTTTTGGGTTAATGCAGTCTTCCAGGGGCGTGCTTTTAAAACTGTCTATGGCTTTGCATCACTGTAAATCGTCTCTGTTTTCTTCTTTTTTTTCCCCAAGGTGGGGGTTTTGAATGGGACGATGACTTCTCTTCTCCAGAGCCAGCCTTTCTTTCGAAGGCAGCTAATAGTCTTCTTGGTTCTAAAGCACCTCTTCAGCCATCAAAGTACTTCTCTCCCCCGCCACCTTCCCGGACTCTGGATCAGAACTGGTCCCACTCCTCCCTGTATTCCCGGTTCTCCATCTCTCCCGCAAACATGGCAAGCTTTTCTCTCACGCATCTTACAGACTCAGATATAGAGCAAGGAGGTGAGTGATTTAGTGACGGTAATTATTTTAAAGCTATAAATTAAAGATTTTATGCAAAGATAAATGTTATGACAAATGTTACTGCATTTTAAATGCTTAATTTAGAAATGCATTTTGAACACTATAAAATTTATGTCTGGTCTTGTATTTCAGTTAAGACATATTTTTTGGTTAGATTGAGATTATTTGCATCCAAGTGGCTACCAATTTGTGGCTGGTTGTTCCACGGAACCCCCACAGGACAAACTCACAATTTTTCTGTTCAAACAAACTAGCACTATATTGATATAAATGAAATCTGTGTAGTCCTTGAGCACCTCTGTGTAGCTGCCATGCTGTGGCAGTTCAATAATTCTCATTATTACACTGTCTTAAGTCAATTCTGTTCTGTCGGTGCATGAGGTGAGGATCCTAGGAACATCATGTCTCTGCCTTTTTTTTCTAATATTATTTTATGGGTCAGTTACTTTTCATACTGCTTTTTAAAAAGGGGGTTCTTGCCGTTCTCTGAGAACTGCAGCATGTGCTGTGGCGCTGGGGGTAGGGCAGAGTCGAGGGGGGGGGCAGTCAGACTGGTCATGGCCGCACTGAGTACTAGCAGGATTTATTAACAGAACCTTTCTTGTCTGTAACAAAAAGCTTTTTTTAAGCTTTGATATGTTTTGAGGGTTAAGAGAAGCAAAACTAAGCAGATTTTAATCAGTTCAGCATATTACTAATCTTGATTAAACGTTATAGTATTAAAAATAAATGTTACTGATGGCAGAGCCTTGCTAATGGTCAATGTCTATAAAAATGTAATTGGTATTTACATGGAGAGTTGTATTGTTCTTGTGTGGTGCATATTGATTAGATAGTGTTAGCTGCTTAGTAACTTCCAGATAAGAGAGATTATTGAGATCCCACATCGCCGCGCGTGTCCCAAGGCGTGACATTGAGCTGTGCGATTTTGGCAGGTGTCTGTGCATAAACGTACCCAGTGTTTGCAGTAGCTGAAAGCTCCAGGGAAAGATTAACCCAGACTTGGAAGTGAGGAACAGCGGAATGCCAGGTTCTAGGGAAAGCCTTACCAAAAGGGAGGGTTGTGCAGAAGAATCTCACTGTACCTTCTGACCTTTCCTCTCTAACAGGGAGCAGTGAAGATGGAGAAAAAGATTAAATGAATTAAAACTTCCTTGGACTACACACACAAAACACACAGACTTTGTCTGAAACTTCTTTATCTAAACTCTGGATCGTCCCAGAGTAACACAGGTAATCAAGAAGTCTGAAGAAATGAAAGTAAACACTGAAAGCAATGTTAAATCAGGACATTAATTTGAATGTGTATTTAACTTTGTAATGTATTTTTAAATCAGTGCAATTTTGCTTTTCATTGAAAGATGATTCTGCCGCTGTTTTCAAGTACTTGAAGTATTTTTCAGATAACTTAAGAAACAAGTAAAGCAATTACACTACAGTCTGGTTTATGTATGAGATTGTATAATATTCTTTTTATATTTTTCCATGTAGCTCCTTACTGTTTGAACATGCCCCTGTCATAGAGCTGTGTAGAGCTGTGCTGCGCAGCCGGTGGCCGTGTTGCTGAAGCTGTACGAATGGTAGTTGATCAGTAGTGAGCCATATTTATTCCAAAAGATATCACTACATATTACTTTGCTTATTACAATTGCACTATGGGTTACTCTTCCTTTATTTCCGATGATGTACAGAATCAAATTCTTAAATCTGTCGAGGAAAAAAAGACAAGTTGAATTGGCCCAGTTATCCAGTTTGATTTGTCCTTTTTGTAGCCTTTGCTATGCACGGTACTTGTAAAACGTACATAACTTCTGAGTGTTACGTTAGACTTGCTGAAATCTTATATTCAGTACCATTTCTAAATGATAATTATTATAGATTGATTGTTAGTGTTCATGTTTTATAGGAAACTGGAAAAGAACATATGATGTATTCTGGAATTTTTAGATGAAAGAGGTAATATCTCTAGATTCCTGAATATAATCCTGCTGACTGCTTAAACTGTAATAGCTTCTGACTATATCATGACTAAGGGCCTTCCACTTTATACTACAATTTCTGCCTTGGAGAAAGAAGAGGAAAAATTGGCTGTACACAACTGGAATTTATGAACCTTACAAAAAGACTGATTTCCATAGGCTGGATTTGGGCACTTGGCCCTTTGGTTGTCCGTTCAGTGGATTTTGAAGGTGACTCTTGCACTGGCTGCAGGGGGGGCTGCCATTCAGAGGCCTGGGGTAAATCTACCTCGCGGTGACGTTAAGACGATGAAGAATTAGATTAATGGTTAATGCCCAATTCTGCACCCTTTGTAAGGACAGGCCTATTTTAAGATGCCTGCCAGGCTCCACAGAACATCCTGAAATGCAAACTGGCCGAAAGATGCTCTGAAACATCTGTGGGGAAGGGAGTACAACGTGGGGGTTTTAACCTTTACTCCACCACGCATTTAGCTCGTTTAACCCTTATACTGCTTGGGAAAAAATAATCCTTAATTACCGCTCCAAAATGATTCTGTTGAGAAACAAATCCCTGACCTCTTGGAATGCCTTATGCAACTGTGGATCTGCAGGAAATGCTGACAGGGAGAGTTTACCTGGCTTTGTATTTTACTATACTGAACTATAAATGTACTGAAACATTAAGGACTTTGTATTTTAGTGGCTGTTCTGGCAGGGCCTCAATATAGTGGTGTTCCCATCCCGTTACCAGAGAATTGTCATCACATGAAGTATGGGAGGACTAGGTATTTTCAGATTTGTAAAGTTTGTATACCTCTATATGCATTTTGAATGTTTTAAAATGACAGGAATATGTTAATTTTTTTTTCCAATGTTATTTAGCCCTTAACCAGAACGGTTTCCATACCGATCAAAAGGGAATGACTTAGTGTCTGTGTATTTAAAGTTGCCAATGTGTTGTTGAGGTGAGTTTCTGAGGAGGCACTCGGGTTCAGAGTTGGTCAGAACCGTTCTGCAGTACGAAGTGAGGAACTGAATTTTTCATGGACTTTCCCCAAAACATGATTTAAGAGGCAAAGCCAAATAGTTCATAATCCAGGCTTACAGTATGTACTGTAGAGGGTTTAAGGAAGCTGTGCGCTACTCTCAATATTTTAAAATATAGATAATAGACTTTGTGCACAAAATGCCGCTTAGAAATTCCACAATTCCAATGCTAAACTCCCCCATACAGCGAGAGGAAGCATCTCATCTGTCTTCCCTAATTCCCGCCATGGTAAGAATGAAACTCCAGAATGGTCCGCACGGGATGCGAGGGCTTCTCTGCCTTGGTGGCGACCAGGCTGCTGTCTCACACCTGGAGTTCAGCCTTAATTTTCAATCATTTGATTGAAACTATAGACCAAGGCTAAATAAAAGTTTCTCTCCAGAGTGTTGCAGTTCAGTTGTGCATTTTGTTTCTCACATTCTGGAACATTGCGTTTATCTTGCACATCAGGAGTTTCCTTTGCTTGATGGGAATCTAAGATTTTTACTCTTTACCTGGGTTTAAAGCAATCCTTACTTAGGAAGTGAAAGTTTCCTCCTTTGTCCAAACAGACTCATTGCTAATGAATTGCCAAAGGAGCACCTTTTCCAAAATGAGCTGGGATGTGTGTGATATTGAGCAAGTCCTTTGTAGCTGGACAATGAAGAGAAAGAAATATTTAAAGTTGACTCATCTCACTTAAACGATGAATTTTAATTTCAGTAATCCTGTAGGCTGAATTGCAATAATATAAAAGCCTTTTTTGGAAAAATTACTAGTTAAAAATCTGATCAACTACTAGCAATATTGAACTATCTGCCAAGCAGTCAGTGGCACAGTGGAGACGAATCGGTGACCCCAGCGTGTTACGTGATAAGGGGATTTGTTACAAATCATTCACTAAAGGTTATGTAATTTCTTGCACTAGCTACTCAAGCATGGTTTCCGTTTCAGAAGTACATGTGTCTATTTTCAATGGTTTATTATGAGGCCTGGTTCCGTTTTAATTCCTTCTCTAGTAGAATACCTTGATTATTTGAATAACGAAGGCATTGTCTCAATCTGGCCACTAAAGTTATTTCCAAGGTCTGATTTTCCTGCCTGCGGGGGTGTGTTTGACAGCGAGGGTCTGTGGTGAGATGCTGCAGGGCGAGAGGAGCCCCCGGTCGTGGTGGGAGCACGGTGCTCCCCAAACCCCCGCTGCCGGCTGCCCTTCCCATGGGAATGAGCCGATTCAACATTTTCTCATATCCTTGTTGGTGCACTAATGAAAGCCATTTAAGCCTCATTCTTTTTATCAGTATTTTTAGCAAATTTTTATGTAGTACTCAATCTTTTTCATGAGGAGGCTGGTTGGTAGGAAGATTTTTTTTTTTTTTTTTTGCTATGACTAAGCACTAGGCTAAATGATCAGCATTGCCAGGTGTTAGCCACATGGCTAGTTTTGTGGGGGTTGGCAAAAGGTGGAATCCAAGTATATATTAGCCTTATAAGAAATAGCCTTAAATAAGAGTGGAGTACGCAAAATTACTTCAGCTTTAAGTCATACAGAAATATCCTTGTATGTTATTGGTTTTAGTAGGAGACTGGAAAAAATCTAGAGGGGAGTCAAACATCATATAAACTTATTGAAAATAAGTATTTGTAATACCAGCAGCCTGTTTTTCAGAAACTTGAATATGACTTACAGTTTTGTTTATGACATTGTTTGAACTTGCACAGATGTAGGTGTAACTTAAATGATAAATGGTACTGATGTGTGTGTATATATAATGTTTAATTCTATTTGTAAATGAGGAACTATGTAACAAAATCATAGGTATGAGGTTTTCCTATTGTAATTTAATACAGGTATGAGGTTTATGGCAATATATCATAGTTAATGAAATTTCAGGTCAAAATGTCTTTAAATTGTGTACATTTTTAAATTGTAATTTCTACTGTATATTGATTATCATGCATAGTGTGATTCAAGAAACTGCTTGTAATTTAAAAATATTTAATATTAAAAATAAAATACAGTTATATATTTATAATCTCTGTGTCTGTGTTTGTTCATTCTTAAACAGATGCCAGCAGTGGATCAGGCCCCCAGTGTAGTTCTGCTGTAGGAGATATTTGTTAAGTGTCCAGAGGTTGAGAAAGTACCAAAAGCTCAAAGCTGCAGCCCCAGCAGATGAGGCCACAGTAACTAGTGTAGTCGCCTGTCATTTCTTCTGATGTCACCCGTGTGTGAACTGCAGGTAACATGTATGTGCAGTCAGTAGCCAAGCAATGCGTAAAATACAAATGTGTAATTCTAAAAACTGAATATTGCTTTTGATCCTCAAATTAAGCATTTGTAGGAAGAGTGGAGATTTCAAAATTTGTACGTACCCTTCAGGAAACAGGTTAATGGTCTGTTCTCTCAGTATTTATTGACTTTATTTCTAGAAGATGATTTTTATTGTGATTTGTTTTTTTCTTAAATCTAAGTGTGTGCTGGATGGGAGCTAATGGACTTCCTGTCCCCGGGGGTGTTCAAGGTTGAGTGGCCTGGTCTGGTGGGAGGTGTCCCTGCCCAGGAACTGGGTGGTCTTTAAGGTCCCTTCCCACCCAGCCCTTGAGTGACTCTGGGGCCTCCAGGTGAGGAGACCTGTGCTCCGGTGGGAGGGAGGCAGTTTGAGCCGGGAGCTGTTCCTCCTCGGCCTGGCCACGTCGGGGCCGTGGTGACAGGGACAGCGCTGTCCCCGCTGACGGTACCGCGGCTGTTGGGGGTGCCCTGGGAATGAGGAACTGATACCGAGATGACTGAACGTCACTGGGTAAAGTATAAGTCCTGGGCCCAAGGTGCCCGATCCGGTGCGGGCACTGGGCAGGTGTGGGAGCTCCCAGGGCAGGGGCTGTCCCTCCCGCAGACCCCGCAGCGCACTCCTCTGGGGAGGGGCGGAGGAGCTGTGCGGGGGGGCTGTTCCCCGCGGGTGGGATGGTGCCACCTGCACAGCCCTTGGCCCGGCGGAGCTGAGACCTGCCTCCTCCTCCTCCTCCTCCTCCTCCTCCCCTCGTTGCGGTAAGTGTCGGCCTGACCCCCCCTGCGGTGACACCGGTGACATCCCTCTCCGGGGACAGCACCTCCCGCAGCCGCTCGGTGTCCCCCGGAGC